>VXCM01005585.1:4444-19844 GCA_014773175.1 Lucifuga dentata
AGAGAGAGGCAGAGAGAGAAGCAGAGAGAGAGGCAGAGAGAGAGAGGCAGAGAGAGAAGCAGAGAGAGAGGCAGAGAGAGGTGTGACAGCATCTCAGGTTGTGATTGGTGTTTTCTTGCTTCGTTCTGCAGGTAGACGAGGAGGTGTGAGATGACAGAACTTTAATCATCTCCTCCTTCCTTCCCTCCCTCCTCTCCTTCCCTTCCTCCTTCCTCCCCCTCCCTCCCTCTGTTCTTCCTGCAGATGTTCTAACAGTTTCTCTTTGCTCAGCTGACCTCCATCTTGATGATCTACAGTCTCCTCCTCCTCCTCCTCCTCCTCCCCACTGCCTCAGTCTGACTCCTTCAGCACCTCCCCCCCCCTCCTCTTTGTGAATCTAAACTCTCTACAAACATTAGCCTCTCCAAGTCCTAACCTCTGACCCCTGACCTCTACAACAACATTATGGAAGTGAAAAGGTTTGAGATCCTCTGCATCCCTAAAACCTAAAGGGTTAAAGGTCGCCCCCTCCTCCATCAGCACGCTTCCTGCTGCCACAGGCCAGTGAACCCTGACCTCTGAGTGCAGCCCGTCCATGGCGTCCACCATGTCGGACGGCCTGCTGCAGGTGGAGATCCCGGACTTCGGCAGCAGCGTGCTGGGCAGCCTGAACGAGCAGCGGCTGCTGGGACACTACTGCGACGTCTCCATCCTGGTCCAAGGTCAGGCCTTCAAAGCGCACCGGGCCGTGCTCGCCGCCTCCTCGCTCTACTTCAGAGACCTGTTCAGCGCAGCAGCCGAGTCCTCCTCCTCCTCTGGCTCCTCCTCCTCTTCCTCTGGCTCCTCCTCCTCCCAGTCCGTGTTCGAGCTGCCGTCTTCCGTGACGCCGACATGTTTCCAGCAGATCCTGTCGTTCTGCTACACGGGACGACTCAGCATGGCCGCCAGCGAGCAGCTGGTGCTCATGTACACGGCCGGGTACCTGCAGATCCAGAACATCGTGGAGCGAGGCATGGAGCTGATGATGATGAAGGCCTCCTCCTCTTCCTCACCGCTCTGCTGTGACTCCCAGGTGAGTTTGGACAGAACAGGTAGAGTCCAGTCAGACCAGGACCACATGCAGGTTAGTCCCACAAAACCAGAACCAGATGTCAGACACCTGTTCTGGTCTGTTCAGTCAGGTGCATCACTTCATTTGTGCAGGTAGAAATCATACGTGTCACGTGTGAACCAAAACAACACACAGACACGGTTTTAAGCGGTTCCTTTGTGGTCTGAACATGATCCATATGACTTCTGACCCAGCTCCAGATCAATACTGATGTATTGATGTATTGATTGATTAGCATCAGAGATGTAGGTGTGTGTGTGTGTGTGTGTTTGTTTAATGTTAGGTAAACTCCGCCTCTGATGATCAGATCAAACGATGCTGTTAAAGGTGGAAACACATCAATGTTAGCTAACACGTGTTCAGGTTAGCGTGTGCTTGTATGTCGTCAGCATGTTCAGCGTGTGAAGGCAGCACATGTTCTTGACATCATGTGAAGCAGTATGTGGTTTTCCACACGTGATACAGCTTCTGCTGTCATAGTTTTCTTCTTCATGGATCAGATGATGCTATGACAGGAAAGGATCCACATTCATCTTTGTTACTCTGATTTACTTTGGTAGAAACTACTTCCTGTTTGGAGTTTCTGTCTGACCAATCAGCAGAGAGAGTGTTGTCACATGACTTTTGCTGTCAGATTCTGGTTTGATTGGATGTTTTTCTGTGAGAAACTGAAACAAACCAACAATTTAGTTCCTGATTCAGACCAGAACAAACGATCTGCAGGTATGAAAACGATGTAAATGAGCTGTGATCCAGCGGTTTCACAGTAACACGGAGCCACACAGTCGGTTCTTCCTGTAAACTGAGAGCAGATGATCCGGTACAGACAGACTCAGATCACGTAGAACCATGACAGAGTCGGCCCACGTAAACCTGAACCACATACAGATCATTAGTCTAGGTAAAACCAGACCAGCAAACAGAATATCTGTGTTCTGACTGAAGAGAACATTCATGAATCCCGTTATTTCTTGTCCACGCCGTGACGAATCACAGACGGCCTCCGCGGACGAGCTCGCCGGCTTCGACGCTCCCATAGTCCAGCATCAATGCAGCACGCCCCAGCTGCCGGAGGCCAGTCCAGACCAGCCGTCCCTGAGCCCCGAGGAGCTGCTGCTGGCCGTCAGCAGGATCAAACAGGAGAGGGCTGACACGCCTCCTGCTGAGGAGCTGGGAGGAGGAGCAGGAGAGGAGGCCAGGTAACAACACAGATCTGTTTCCCTCGTGTCCTTTACCTCTCCTCATTGTCCTCCTCTCATCACCCTGTCTCCTCCTTATTGTCCTCCTTTTATTCTGTCTCCTGTCATTGTCCTCCACCCGTCAGTCTGACTCCTCCTTGTCCTCCTGCTCTCAGAGTGGATGTTTCTGGGGACCTCCATGCTTCCAGGGGGACCGCTCTGTGTTACCTGGGTGCAGGTGGAGGTTTAGTTCCTGGGCTGCAGTCCTACCTGTTGGCCAGCGGGGGGCGGTCCAGCCCAGGAGGCTCCAGCCTGCCCACTGACTCCCCTCCCTCCCACCCCCCCACTGAGGAGGAGCTGGAGGAAGAATACTATGGAAATGCTGTCCACCCAGGAATCTATCAACACATCTATGGACACCCTGGGAACCCCTACAGTAAGTCACATGATGCTAGGCTTCACCCCCACATACATGTAAACATGCTGTGTGATAGGCTGAAACACCTGTCAGTCAAGACAAACAAGCTCCTCCCTCCACAGAGGCAGTACACTCCTCGTACCAGAAAATACTTAGAAACCTTTAATCTGAATCGAAATCCACGTAGTGACAGACTAGCGTTCTGATTGGCTGATGGTGTCTGATGGTGATTCAAGAATAAATTAACAAATGAGGTAAAAATGGTTGTGAAGTGTGTAAAAATGAACTTGTACTTCTGGAGAGGAGCTGAGGATTGTCCCATTTCCATACAGTCTGAGTTTCCCTGCAGCAGCATCTAGTGGTCAGCAGAGGAACTGCAGCAGAAACGCTTTGGCCTTCCTGCTGTCGTTGACCTGTCTGTCCCTGTTTCTCACCCGTCCAGTCCAGGAGAAGGTGGACATGCTGCCCCTCCCATTGGCTAACGAGCGCCGGCCCTGTGTGCTGGTTGGCCGGGACAACATGGCTCTGCCGGCGAGCCTGATCAGTCAGATCGGGTATCGCTGCCACCCGTCGCTCTACACGGAGGGAGACCCGGGCGAGAAGGTGGAGCTGGTGGCAGGTAAGAAAGAATAACTCAACATAACAAATCTTCTTTTTTATACTGAACAAATGAACAGATAACAAACAACAGCCAGAGAGTTTGATCATCACAACTTAAGCTGACAGTGACAAATTAAGATCGTGCTGTACAAAAATACCAAAACTAAAACACATGTAGCCTTTAAAATTACTAATGTGTTGTCATGGTGACAAGGTGAGCAGGAGAATCATTAAGCAGAAGCTGAGGTGCTGAGAGAGCGAGTGAGAGAGAGAGAGAGAGAGAGAGAGAGAGAAAANAGGGGGGGGAGGGGAGAGAGAGAGGGAGGCGTGCATGACGTGTTGTGATGTTATTTTGTGTGTGTGTGTCATCCAGGCTCAGGTGTGTTCATGACACGGGGTCAGCTGATGAACTGTCACCTGTGTGCTGGAGTCAAACACAAAGTGTTGCTGAGGAGACTGCTGGCTACGTTCTTCGACAGGTGAAGTGTGAAGTGTGTTTTCACTCATTCTGAGAAACAAGCTGCTTTAACAGCAGCAGCAGCAGCATCTCTGTGAGGTTAGCCTAGCTTAGCATAAAGACTGGAAAGAGGGGAAACTGCTAGCCTAGCTTAGTAGAAAGGCGAGAAACAGAATGAAAGCGTTAGCTTAGTTCTCAAAACAGCTCCAAAGCTGTAGATTTCCATGGTTCTCCCTTTATCCCTCTGTAACGTAATTATTTTCTCTTTCATACCTAACTCATATATTACATTATTATTATTATTATTATTATTATCATTATTATTATATTACAGTGCATCTTTGGATTTTTAAAGGTTGTTTAGACAAAACCAGCAATCTGAAGATTTCACGAAACCTGTTATGGCCATTTGTCACATTTTTTCTTGACATTTTATACAATAAACTTTTGATTAACTATTCAAAAAATGACCAACTTATTAATCCACAGTTGTAGTAATAGTATTAGTGGTAGTAATAGTATTAGTATTACAGTGGTATAATTATTAGTCCTGCTTTGTGTCGGACTTTAACTCAGATCCAACTCTGCTCTCAGAAATCTGATGAACTTTAAATATCATCTTAAAAGTGGTGTGTGTGACGGTGTGTGTGCTGTGTGTATTAGCTGCTGTATGTCATCATGCTTTTCTGCAGACTGAAATATTCCAGAACATTCTGACACTGTTTCAGCCAAACGCCTCCTTCACAATACAGCTGGCTGCTTTACGTAACTCATTGTCTGAGAGTGTGTGTGTGTGTGTGTGGCTTTTTTTTTGTTTTGGAGGGGGGATGTCTTGTTAAAAGTGCTAATAGGGTTGCTATGGTATCCATAGAAACACTCTGGCCAATAGTTGTGGGACGGGGATCCGCTCCTCCACCAATGACCCCAGCCGAAAGCCCTTGGACAACCGAGTACTAAACACTGTCAAACGTAAGACACACACACACACACACACACACACACACACACACACATTACTTGTGAGGAAATGTGTTGACATCCATTTCTTCCTGTGTAACTCTAACCATAAAAAGCACGACGTGTGTAAACCAGCCTCATTTTAACCTGATCATAATATAAAATATTACAGTTAGGACCCTAAATCTAATAATAACCTAAAATCAAGTCTAAACCCTACAATAATTGGTTAACCTTAACCTAAACCCATAATTGGAAGTGAGTCTTCTGCATTCCGACTGTGTGGGCAGATTTTTGTCCCCACAACGTAATAAATAACAAACAAACACACACACCGTGCCTTTCATTCTTTTTAATGGTGACACCTCGTTAATTTTTTTTTAATTATTTCTCCTCCTCAGTTTACTGTCAGAACTTTGCTCCCAACTTTAAGGAGAGCGAGATGAACGTGATCGCGGCAGACATGTGCACCAACGCCCGCCGAGTCCGCAAGCGCTGGCTGCCCAAGATCCAGTCGCTGCTCCCCGATGGCATTTCCAACGCTTCTTCATCCCACCCCCGCAAAGGCAAGAGAGGAGGAGGAGGAGGAGGAGGAGGAGGAGGAGTTAGTCAGGGGGGGGACGCCCCGGCACAGCCCAGCACCAGCCCCTTTGAGCTCGATCTGCGGCAGCTTAGTGCCTCTTACCTGGGCATGGAAGCACCTGTATATGCTGAGCGACGGGAGCGAGAGAGGGAGACGACGGAGAGAGAGAGGGAGAAAGAGACGCCAGCTTCCCTCCTGCCACACCTGCAGTATGCTGGCTCTCGTGGAGGAAGAGGGGGAGGAGGAGGAGGTGGTGGCTCAGGGCAGGGGGGGGAGGTGCTGATGGGAGCAGAGGCAGATGGGGGAGGAGGAGGAGCAGGGAGGCCACAGACTGAGCAAACCCCAGACCTCCCCCTCTCCCTAGCTTCTTCCTCCTCTTCTTCCTCCTCCTCCTCCTCTCACCCCTCCCCCCAGCCCGCAGAGCCTGCCCCCACTCACAGGGGATTGGCTGATGCAGATGAGAGGGGGGCGGAGCCTCTGGAAGACAGCCAATAAGCTTTCTATTGCCTCTGCCTAACTTTATGTAAATAATACAATAGCTACCTGTCTCTATGTCTACCTGTCTGTCTCTGTTTGTCTACCTGTCTGTCTACTTGTCCATCCCCTGTCTCTCTGTCTGTATTTCTCTCTCACTATCTGTCTGTCTGTTTTCTGTCTGTCTGATTTTCTGTCTGTCTGTCTGGCTCGACTCTGCTGCATGTTAACCAGCCTCCTGCAGTCTGGCACGCAGGCTCCATAGCAACGGGACTGATGATGATGATGATGTTGATGATGATCATAATATTCACTCTGATAATGACAATAAAGCTTCTCCATAATCAGATGTCTGCTGCGTTTTGGTTTTCTGATGTTCCGGCTCGCTGAGGGTGGAGCCTACAGAACAACATCCAGATTGTTGTGCGTATTCATGTTCCCCAGACGATGATCCCTCATGATTTTGATGACTCCCTGACTTTTCCTCTAGCGCCCCCAACAGGACAAAGTTTGTCCGAAATGTTTACGACATAGGTCAAACACTAACAAGCGTCTCGTCTGTGTGTTTTTGTCTTTGTGTTGTTGTTCAGCTGTTTAGCCCTCCTTGATAGAAATTGTTTGTTAGTTTTAAATAAAACATGATAGGTTGGTCAAGGAGGGCANTAGCCCTCCTTGATAGAAATTGTTTGTTAGTTTTAAATAAAACATGATAGGTTGGTCAAGGAGGGCAGGTGAAGGTCACACACTCACACACACTCACCTGTTCACTATATCATATCTGTCTGTTGCTAGATTAAATTGCATATAGAAAAAAATGGTTATGCCAATCTTGGCAATATATCACAACTATACATGCAGACAGAAAAAAAACCTTCAGACATCAGCAGTATAGACATACATAAAACAAACAAACAACAAAAAAAAAAAACGCAGTGCCTTTTTTTGGGTTTTCATGTTTTCTTGGGGAAGTTTTTTGCACAAACATAACTCATCAGATGGCTGATGTAGGAATGTACCCGTATCCATGGTGACAGATGGAGAGAGGTGAGCTCCACGGAGACGAACACGTCTGATCTTTTGACTGTTATTAATCAGTGCCATTAACATGACGTCCATTTATAAAGTGCATTGTTGTTTATCTCACCTGTAATTACTTAAGATGACCTGTCATAAACTTTTAAGTTAACATAAACTATTATTCATCTGAACACCGGAAACGTCCTCCTGCCGCAGAGCGGCTCCCGGGGCTCGCGCGCTGCCGCTCAGCATGCCGGAAAATGAAGTACGAGCGTGCCGGCGCCAGTTTGGACCCCAGAAACCTGTCAGCCAATCAAAACAGCTCAGGCGTCCCATGAGCCAATGACAGCACCCCAAATATCCCACGCACAAATCATAACATTTCACGATCAGTACCAGCCAATCATGGTATCGTAGATATCTTATAGCCAATCACAGTGTCACTGACACCCAGTAAGCCAATCCCAGCACAACAACATCTATGATGCTGCTCCTCAGTGCGCCTGCGCATACTGAGCTGTAGACAGCTGATAACTCATCTATTATGCTACTTGGCTAAATAAAAATCTTCCAGAAAACTGCTCGCAGATCAGCGCTGGAGACGCCTGAGGACTAAACCACAAAGTAAAAACATCTTTTTGACTAGTTTCGGTGGGATTATCGGGTAAACGGCGTGGAGGTGTTTGCAGAATGTGGAGAATGTGTCGGTGTATTTCGGAGCCTGGCTGGCCTCTCGGCGCCTTCAGACAAAGCTCAGCTAACAGGCTAACAGCTCATTAGCTAGCCAAACAGCAAGCGTTAACATATGCAAACTACGTATTCATAATCACCGTAATTTAGTCCATGTAGGTCCCATAAGCGTATAATTATAAGATATTTCCTTTAAAAAACACCCTTAAATCTGTGCATGGCCCCAATGATTGTTAATAATGACATTTTACATCAGAGGTGAGTAGCTTAGCTTCGTTAGCTAGCACCCAGCTAATACATTGCATTGCCTTGCCCGCCATCTTTTTAAAGGAAGATAAATGGGATGTTTCGTTAGCTGGCTGTTAAAGCCCGTTTACCGTCGGGATATCAGCGCACATTAGCGCTTTTTCTGATTTCTGGAGCTAACAGGTCGGTGTTGATGTTTACGTGTCCGCAGTAAAGCGATATTTAATGAGCAGGTTGCTGCTGTTAGCCGCGCAGCATGTAGGCGAACATCTGTTGAATCCTGCAGGAGTCCATGTGAGCCGGAATGTTTGGACGGTTAGCTGCAGCTCTGCTAGCTGTTAGCTTCAGCCGCAGCAGCTCAGCGGCTTTCTGTTAAAGATGTCACCGAATAAAACACACGTTAAACCTCCGGACCGTCATGTCGCTGTGTTTGATGCACCAAATAAATGCCAGCGGTATGGACAGAGTGATGTGTCAGAGAACATGTCATTTCATGTCAGTAAAATCTCTGGTCTGTGGCAGATAAAGGTGTGTTTTTGGAAAGGTAGCATGTTTAGCATGTTTTATCGGTGCTGATTGTGTTTGTTGGTCTGCAGAAGCTTTGCTTTCCTGTAAACATTATTTATTTCAGCGTGATCAGAAGGAAACAGTTTTATTCTTCTCTGACAGTAATAAGACTTTTTTTTAATATTCAGGACTCATTTGAATGTGTGTGTGTGTGTGTGTGATTTATTTGTCTTGGTTGGTTTCTTCATGGAAGGTGAAGAAGTGTGTGTTTTATGGAGCCATAATCAGAGTTTAGCTTGTCTTTAATTATAGACTGACTGATAAATTGGTAAATTATTGGCTGATTCTGATCTTTTTGTTATCTATCAGTATTGGTATCAGTGCCTGTGTTGGCAGATATTCTTAGAGAAATTGTAATTGCTGTATTTTTAGGTACAATTTATACTTGTTTTTATTAATGTGAGATTATTTTTTGCTAAAGTAGTTTTTAATTTGTAGTTATAGTTCTTTTATTTGTTGCCTTGATAATAATTAGCAAAATATTCTGCCTTAATACTGCAATTGTCATAACTTTGTAATAACCAAATTCTTGATAAATAACTTTGCATACATATATATATATATATATATATATATATATATATATATATATATGTATATGTTTTTGTAAAATCTGAATATCAACTTTTATCTTTTTTTATCAGATGTTTCTTTTTAAATTTTAAATATCCAGCTCAGATACTGATACACTTAAACAAGTTTAATTATTGCTGCTAACTTCTTCCACACATTAATTTGCTGAATATAAAAACACATTTTTTGGCAGAACTGTTTATTTTTTTTATTTAATGCAAGAAATTAAAAAAAATGAAACGTGCTGCTTTGAAAAGTTGTAATAAACCATGAAAAGAAACTTTTCAAAGTTGCAGATGTATTCTGTCTTAGCTTAGTGTTACATTTGACTGTGAAGAGATAAATACCAAATTATGGGATGTCTGATGCTGATTGGCTGATTTTAGTTGATTTTCTTCATGTCTGTCCATCATCTTCCACAGACACGTTTAAAAAAAAGAATTTGATTTCATAGACTGTTAAAGATTGATCATAGTTGGTAGAAATATTGAATTATTATTATTGCTGAATTTTTTTCTGTTGTAATATGACAGAAAATGTTTTGTAGATTAACGTTTTCTTTGATGACCTGTCTGTCTGACCTGTCCTGTCTGTCTGACAGCAGGACATGTTGAGAAGTTATGGATGGATATGAGGGACAGATAGATAATGTTGAGAAGAAGAAGACATTTTGGAGGTGATCCAGATCACATTCTGGATCACACAGGATCTAGAAGAAGTATTTATTTGTTGGCCTTGGTGGAGGTTTTCAGACGACCTTCTTGTTGTTAGTTTATTGCTCATTCAGGCTAAGTGATAGTTATGTTTATGCTTGATAGCGTCATGCTAACATACCTTTCTGCCTTTAATTAGCAACACAGGGCAACACATTAGCTACCAAACTTATGCTGCATTCGAGTTCCCTCGGAAGTTGGATTTTTATCAGTCAGAAATTCTGACTTCCGGCCTCAAACCATTCCAGCCAAATGTAAACAAAAATCATGTCTGATCACCGATAAATCCTGTCAGATTAAATAATCTTAGTATTAAATACTAACTAAAGTAAAGTTAGATTTTAATCACAGTATTAAACATTTGTGCAGAGAAGTAATATTCTGAAATTATTTACACTTGCATATCAGTGGCAAACGGTCATTATACACTATAGATAGTTACCATGGTGATATATTCTGACCTTTTTATTTCAATTTCACGCAAGAAAAAAAAAAAACTTTATTAGCCTGTTAGCTGATCATTTCCATTCACAAAGCTCGCTTCCACGGCGCCGCCATGTTTCATGACGTCATATTCGTGAAGTTGGAGTTCATAATTTTGTTCCGAGTTTCTCAGGCGGACCTCCGGCTTCAAAAGCCGTTCCAACACATTTTTCCAAGTAGGAGATCAGAAAAATCAAGTTCTGAGGTCTGTGAACGCAGCATAACATGACAAATAAAACTCAAACTCCTGTAAAACATCAAAATAACCTTTGTTCATCTTAATGGTTCTTAGTTAAATGATTCTCAGTTTAACAGACATTTTCCTTTTAGCATTAAAATCTTCTAAGAACTACAGGCTGCTTCAAAATAAGATTTACTTTGAAAAGAATCACTGGAATAAATGTAAAAAATAAAATAAAAGCTGGTCAGGTTGCAGTAAATTTTGTGTTTGGATTAAACCCAGACATGATGACAAATTTACATGAAACATGACAGAAATAAAGAAATATTGAAAAACGGCTAATCAGGCAGCTTAACGATGGCCTCCTTCAGAAAATACATCAATTCATTGCGATACTGACTCTCTCTCTCTCTCTCTCTCTCTCTGTCTGTCAGGCTGAGGTCGTGCGATNTGCGATACTGACTCTCTCTCTCTCTCTCTCTCTCTCTGTCTGTCAGGCTGAGGTCGTGCGATGGGAACAGGGAGCAGACGAACCAAGAGGAACACAGACTGAACTGAATACACACTAACACACACGTACACACTCAGGTCGGCACACACACACATACACACACACCCCCCTTAAACCCACAGAGGTCGTGTTTTTTCCACCTTAAGGCCAGACACTGCCATTCCACGCTGCATTGCTGCGTCCACGTCGTCCACCATGTCGGACGCCCCTGAGGCTGCGCCCCCCAGCCCTCCGCTCACTAACCCGCCCCCACCTGAGGTCACCAACCCCACCAAACCCGGCAGGTAACAACACCTCAGCCAGGGCTTTACTGGACTTTTCTGTTTAACTTCTGCGATGAAAGCAGGAAGGAAGTAGAGTTGATGTTAGCTGCAGCTTCAGGCTTTGATTCTGTCGTCATCAGGAAGACCAACCAGCTGCAGTACATGCAGAACGTGGTGGTGAAGACGCTGTGGAAGCATCAGTTCGCCTGGCCGTTCTACCAGCCCGTCGACGCCATCAAACTCTGCCTCGCTGTAAGTCTCAGAGCGATCTGATTGGCTGATGCTTCGCTGCTTACTTTAACCTCTTCCAGGAGCAGTCAGCCATTTTAGGAAATCCTGTTGCTGATGTTGAAGCAGAGCCAGGTGAGACGATGTGTTTAGCTTAGCTTAGCGTAAGTCAGGATGTCTGCGCTGTTACTAAAAGAACGCATTCAGTGTGAAGCAAAGACTTTAGTGAAATAAAAAAAAGAGCAGAAACAGAACATATTTGGGTCAGGTGACCATTATCAGTTATACTGTTCAGCAGCAGGAAGTGATGATGGACTTTGGGTTTAACTCGTTCTAGCCGAGCGTAGCATAGAGACAGGAAGCAGGAGAACAGCTAGCTTCCTGCGTTGTAGGAAAATGCAGCCGTAGATAGACGTGTCTGGTTCTGAGCACTAACTTCAAAATATATCATACATTTTACATTGTATTGCTAAGGCCTAATGCTAGCATTAGCGTGCTAACAGAGAGACTGAGATGTGGCTGTTTTTTCTAGGATTACCACAAAGTCATCAAGAACCCAATGGACATGGGAACCATCAAGAAACGTTTGGAGAACAACTACTACTGGAGCGCCAGCGAGGCCATGCAGGACTTCAACACCATGTTCACCAACTGCTACATCTACAATAAGGTACACACACACACACACACACACACACACACACACACACACAGAGTGACTGTGTTAAAGCTGCTTCCTGTCAGAGAGTTGGTTAAATCTGCGTCTGTGTTTGACAGAATGAGTAAATCTGAAACTCAGCAGCTGTACGCTGTACGCAGACAGGTGACGTACTTCTGCTGGAATCTCCCCAGCTAAGTTACTTCTGCTGTCATTTGGCTCCCGTGTTTAAATGTAGTGTTTACTCGTATTTCGTATTTTCTTAGCGTTGTGGAAACGTCACTCAAAACGATTTTAAATTTCAGAGAAGAGACATTTCACAGCTGAACATTGCTGTGTTTCTGTCAGGCGTCTAGTAAGTACTCAGTTTTCATACATGTCTCTCCACTTTGGACATAAGGAAACAAAGAATCATCACCGTCCGGAGGGAGAATTTTACGGTAAGTCCCCGTACGCGAGTCTGCAGCCGGCAGTTTAAAGAGGACGTCAGGGAACGACGATTATTAAAAAAGGCAGCAGTTCCTCTGTTGTCTGAGTGGAATAATTATTCTGTTCCACCTCCAAGTCTGGGGTGTGGCAGAGAAGAGAGTGACCGTGGAAGATGATGCACCACAGGGAGAGGACGTGGATGTTATCTGGTGGACCGTGGTTACGTTTCGGTTCCGTTGACAGTGTCCTCTGTGAAAACGAGGCTCTCAGGTAGAAGAGCTCATCGTGAGCTTTGCTGCTCAGAGACGTTCACTTTTACACGAGGTAAACCTGTCTGACTTCTTAAAGTTACCTTTAATAAATAAACACAATAAGGCTTTGTTAGAAAGTTATTAAAGTGTAATATATTCACTGTTTTGTTTAGGTTTGCATCCTATGACCTCATGTGATTTTAGGCATTTAATAGAACAGTTAAAGTTTGAAGGCCTTTTCCTTTCTGATTGTGGCGGTATGGAGTTAACGTCGTTAACGGTCATTCGGTGCAAAGCCTGAAGAGACGCATGAAAAACACCATGAGGAGTCTGCTACTCTGACTCCTAGCATGTCTGCTACGCTGACTCCTAGCATGTCTGCTACGCTGACTCCTAGCATGTCTGCTACGCTGACTCCTAGCATGTCTGCTACGCTGACTCCTAGCATGGAGGAAACCACCGCTGCTGAGTGGAAATGCGAGGAGGGCGAGCAGATAGTTTATTGTTCAGGTGTGCTGAGGTGTGAAAGTGTGGAGGGTTTTAATTTCTCTCCAGCCTCTGTTTCTTTTTTTCTTTCTATCCACACAGAGAAGTGAAAGTGAAACTGTGGCTGTTATCCCCGTTTATAATCTATGGACATGGAATTCCTGTTAATATATAAAAACACAGAAAGCTGGTGCTGCTGTCATGTTTGTATGATTAATCATGTTGAGATTTCAAAGACACACACACACACACACACACACACACACACCCCTCCCCTTTCTATGACAGTGGCTTTTCACCCCTCCTTCCACTCTGGGCATTCTAAAAAGGTAAAAAGGTATATGGTGGATGTCAGGTGGGGTCAGATGGGGTCAGGCAAGGTCAGATGGAGCCAGGCGAGTCAGATGGAGTCAGGCGAGGTCAGATTGGGTCAGGCGGGGTCAGATGGGGTCAGGTGGGCTGAGCATGCGGTGACTTACCTAAACAGAACCATCAACAAAACAATAAATACAGCAAATGTGTCAGAGCAGATCAACAGAAGCAGCTTCTCATATTGTGTGTCGTTAGGCTTTTATTTTTAGAACCACAGCTCCCAGGGCAGAGTGTGTGTGTGTGTGTGTGTGTNGGGACAGGTTCTTCACCTGCATTTGGTAACGCTGCATCACTTCCTGTGATGTTTTGTGTGAACTGCTTCAGATGTTTCTGAGCAGCAGAACACTTTGAGCGATTGAAGAAGCCATCAGGTTCATTCTCGTCCTCAGCTCAGCGGTCAATCCTGACCTACTGCTGGCTGTGAGGGTCAGAGGTCGTGCATGTCTTTGTGTTTGTGCTTGCATCGCTGGCGTTGCTGTTGGATGTTCAGAGGCACCAGAAACATGACTTTTCCTGCTGGTTTTAGCTTTTCAAACTTCCCGGCCGCCGTCTGTCTGTGACCTCCGCTTCACGGTGAACGGAAATAACGGGCCACAGTTTCACTTTCACTTCTCAACGTAGTGGCTGAATAAAAAGAGAAAGAGAAATTAAAACCCTCCTCACTTTCATACCTCACCACACCTGGACAATTGCTGCAGGAAGTGGGCGTGTCTGGAGTTGGGAAGTTAAAGATTTGAGGGATGTGACCAGTGGAAAGGAGGTTCCCACCACCTTCCGGCTTGGAGGAAGAATTCAACCAATCCCCTATGTTTCTACTTGGAGCACACCAAGCATCTGCAACACCTGCAGATGCTTTAACCACCATGTTCCCATCAGGAACACTACGTGTAGTCTGGTTAGAATCCAGAAACTTTTCTAGTAGTTGATGAGGCTCGGAGCGTTTCCGACTGTCTGTTTAGAAAGGCTGAAGTATCAGGGCCATGGAGGTAACGGAGGAGTGGCTGGGATTGTTCAGAAGTAAGGCGTTGATGTTTGTGTGTTTAGCCCACTGACGACATCGTGCTGATGGCTCAGGCTCTGGAGAAGATCTTCCTGCAGAAAGTGGCTCAGATGCCTCAGGAGGAAGTGGCTCTGCTGCCTCCTGCTCCCAAAGGAAAGAACAAGAGCAAGCAGCCTGCACCCGCCACCACAGGTACTACAGGTACTACTACTGCACTACCACAGTACTGCTACAGTAATACTCTAAAGTTCCTTTCAGACATGGAATCAGTTAAATTGCTGCATCAGCTACATGTTAAAGTGGAGCATTCGGTTTCTTTTATGCCTTTATGATTCATTTCAAACGTAAATTTCCTCTTGTGCCTTTGCTGGTAATGTGATGCATTTATTCACACTTGTGCCACAACGAAAGTTAAAGCAACATTTCCAGGTCCGACACAGTAACGTTTCAGAGCTGCTTTTATGGAAAAGTGACTCGGGTCCTTTTTAGACATGAAGCTGAGCTGCTAAATTAAAAGGCATTTAACAAGACTACAGTACCAATACAGGTACTACAGTATTCTAACTCTCTCTCTCTCTCTCTCTCTCTCTCTCTCTCTCTCTCTCTCTCTCTNCTCTCTCTCAGTGAGTCAGCAGGCGGAGTCCTCAGCCTCCCCACCCACCTCCTACCCCTCCCCTTCTCCTTCCCAAACGCCAGTGATCTCGACCGCGCCCACTCCTGTCCAGGCCACTCCAGCTGTCTCTGCCCCGCAGCCCCCGGCAACCATGATGCCCTCTGCACAGCCTGTTGTCAAGGTAACAACAACAATAAACCAAAACAGCTTTAAGCTTGGTCATGTTGGACCAACAGGCAGTCAGACATCAAGGCTGTTTGGCTAAAAGTAAAATCAGTGATTTTGTTGTGTCTGGATTATACAGCTATAGGGTGAACATGGGTTTCTCTCTCTCTCTCTCTCTCTCTCTCTCTCTCTCTCTT
>VXCM01005585.1:28840-38840 GCA_014773175.1 Lucifuga dentata
TCTGTCTGTCTGTGTCTCTGTCTTTCTGTCTCTGTCTGTCTGTCTCTCTGTCTCTGTCTGTGTCTCTGTCTGTCTGTCTGTGTCTCTGTCTGTCTGTGTCTCTGTCTTTCTGTCTCTGTCTGTCTGTCTCTCTGTCTCTGTCTCTGTGTCTCTGTCTGTCTGTCTGTGTCTCTGTCTTTCTGTCTCTGTCTGTCTGTCTCTCTGTCTCTGTCTCTGTGTCTCTGTCTGTCTGTCTGTGTCTCTGTCTTTCTGTCTCTGTCTGTCTGTCTCTCTGTCTCTGTCTGTGTCTCTGTCTGTCTGTCTGTGTCTCTGTCTGTCTGTGTCTCTGTCTGTCTGTCTGTGTCTCTGTCTGTCTGTCTGTCTGTCTGTCTGTCTGCCTGCCTGTCTCTCTCTGTCTGTGTCTCTGTCTGTCTGTCTGTCTGCCTGTCTGCCTGCCTGTCTGTCTGTCTGTGTCTCTGTCTCTCTGTCTGTCTGTGTCTCTGTCTTTCTGTCTCTGTCTGTCTGTCTGTCTCTCTGTCTGTCTCTGTCTGTCTGTGTCTCTGTCTGTCTGTCTGTCTGTCTCTCTGTCTGTCTGTGTCTCTGTCTTTCTGTCTCTGTCTGTCTGTCTCTCTGTCTGTCTCTCTGTCTGTCTCTCTCTCTCTCTCTCTCTCTCTGTGTCTGTCTCTGTCTGTCTCTCTCTCTCTCTCTGTCTGTCTGTCTGTCTGTCTCTCTGTCTGTCTGTGTCTCTGTCTTTCTGTCTCTGTCTTTCTGTCTCTGTCTGTCTGTCTGTCTGTGTCTCTGTCTTTCTGTCTCTGTCTGTCTGTCTGTCTGTGTCTCTGTCTGTCTGTCTTGGTTTCTGTTGTATGTGAAACAATCCATGGAGTCTCTTTAAGAACATTCTGCTGGATGTTGTGGTTCTGGTTGCGGTTGACCTTTGACCTTTGGTGCGATGAGACTCGTGCAGCATTCTGAGTCTCTCTTTCGGACGGTTTGACAAATCAGCTGCATTCAGGCGGTATTAGATTTTCTGTGAATGAGAGCTTCCAGGTGTATGAAAGCACCTGATGCTGCCTCCATCTTCTGATTTTAAATTCAGGAATGTGATTTTAATCACAGATTTTAGTTTTATGTCTGAAGAAGGTGTTGAGTCTTAAAGTCCAGTTTGTCCTGTCAGCGTTGCTCTGGTTTTTCTGTGCTTCATTTCCCAGAAATCACTTCTCTGACTTCCTGTAGGCATCATGACTTCCTGTAGGAGACCTGACTTCCTGTAGGCATCATGACTTCCTGTAGGAGACCTGACTTCCTGTAGGCATCATGCTAACTGTGCAGCCGTTCTTGCTGCTCATGTAAAAAATCCTTTTCTTCTTCTTGCCCCGTTTATTCAAACTCCACAGAAACTTAAAAGGTGTGTCATGCTACACGTCTTTAGAAAAGGCTCCGCCTCTTTCGATGGGATTTACAGAACATTTCATCCTCAGACACTGACCTGCTCGTCTGTAACTCTTAGCAGCCTGGCAGTCTGAGCTGAGGGCAAAAAGCTGCAGGTGAAATCAGACCTGCATGATGACAGGAAGTGGACGGCTCGTTCTCTGGGGGTTTAGAAAAGGAGCGGACAGGTGTAAAGTTTCTGTCCGAAATGTTTGAACAGACGTTCAGACATGATGTCAGAGATGAACAGATTGATGTGGATTCAGCAGCAAACTGATCGATCAGCTTATTGATCTGCTGCTCTGAGTGAAATCAGCAGCTTCACATGCTGGAAAGTTCAGACGCACGTTTGGTTTTATTATGGACATGAAAAACAAACTTGAAACGAGTCACTGCACACACACACACACACACACACACACAGAGCTGTTATTTGTGTTTGACAGACGGACAGATGTGGACAGACGTGTCCTACTCCGCCTGTTTTTAGTTGATGGTCGATGCTAATAGTTAATTTTTGTATTTTAATAAGAGAGGACAAAGTGATTTTATGTATTTGCATGCACTCCGGCCGTTGGTTCTTTCTTCCGTACGTTTTGAGCACTGTATAGTAGCTGTATAGTAGCTGTCTGAGGTTTAGCCACGCCTCCGCTCACTAGTGTAGAGAGAGAGAGAGAGAGAGAGAAGAGAGAGAACGCAGGACAAACCGCCACAAACCGAGAAGTGAATTATTCAATGTAATTACTGATATGGGATCCTTATTTTCTGAGTTCCTTTGTTTTCATAAATAAACACATAAACCTACAGCAGCTCTGCTGCCTCCTTTCTGTCACACACACACACACACACACACACACTGATCTTAACCTCTACATGTTAAGGCGTCGCTGGTTTACGTCAGAATTCTCAGCTCTTCAAACATGAATAATTTCATCTGGATGTTTTTATTTTCTGTATTTTAGCAGCAAATTACAGAATTCTGCTGAGTTCCACAGTAAAATGAAACGCGACAGTAATACTGCTGCTCACAGTAATACTGCTGCTCACATCAACAAACGTCTTATTACCACCAAACATAAAGCCGCTCTGCGTTCTGGATCCATAACTGGATGAACTGAAAAACAGGTTAGGGGCTTTTATTTTGACGGTGGATGACTGACTGAGTTCCTGTGTTCTGCTACATGACGCTGCAGATCCTGGAGCGTCCCTCCATGTCTTCGAGCGTCTTTTTGTCCCGGACCAGCACGGCCTGGTTGCCGTAGCTGCTGTACCACGCTGACTGGCTGCGGCTCAGGTAGGAGGAGGGCGGAGCCTCTTCCAGCTCCGCCTGCTGCTGCTGCCAGATCAGCATGGAGGCGTCTCGGTACCGCAGCCAGACAAACGCCTCCGAGAGGGCCTTCTCTGCCAGAGGAGGCCGAGCAGGAGCACAGGGACCAGGAGAGTCCTCTGAGGACGTCCGGTCCACTACAGGAGTTCTTCCAGAGTCCGACATGGCGGCAGGGTCATGATGATGGAAACGTCCAGAAGGCTGGACCGCCTCAGAGCCACGCCCAACTCTGACATCACCAAACGTGAGCTCAGCTGGTTGCTGCTGCAGCAGAAGCTTCCAAAAGAAACCTGGTCAGAACAAAATCAGATTTCACCATCAGCATGATTTTTAAATCAGCTAAATGTGATGAAGCATCTTTAACGGCCAGTCACCGTTTTCCCATGATGCATTTCTGCATTACCTTCATCCATGTTAGACATCTTTTCATTTATATTGAGGTAATTTGTGTTCCTTATAGCAAAAAGTATTAAACAGTTGTACAAAGGTTTAATAAAAGCAGTCAGCTGTAACATAAATCTTACTTATTTTAGACGTTTATCTCTTCAGACGTGAGAAGGTTTGAGCTGGAAGCCTCAGATGATGATGTCATATCAGATGTGCAGGATTTTTGGACAAAATCCCACCAGCATGGTTGGAAGATTGTGAGTTATTGTTTGTTTGGTTCGTTATGGCATCTGAAAGTTTGATCAGATTCTTAGTTCTTGTTTCTTTAACCTCTGACTTAAATCAAACTGCAGAAAACAGGTTTATTCAGAATATGGGAGGATAAACTTCATTTCTTTCTTTCTTTTTTTCTCACCAGTTTTCATACTGACTGACATCAAAGTCTGAGAAAAACTGACCTTAGAAGAAGTTTTTTTTTTTTTCCTGCCCTCAGATATNTTAGAAGAAGTTTTTTTTTTTTCCTGCCCTCAGATATACAGTAAGATAATTTGAGATATTGAGCAATAAATCTTGCAGGATTCATTGAGTCAATTGCAAAAAAGTATTTGTGAAATTGGAGATAAAAATCATTTTGAAAAATAATTCTAGATAAATACAAAAACAGATTTATGTAAATAACTCAGTTTTGGCTAAAAAATAAAAAAAATAGGACGTTTTAATTCTGAGGTTGTGAAATGTGCAGCACTGATTAAAATTCAGTGTTAATTTGTAAACTTAAATTTTGATATCTTGATTATTATTATTATTATTTTTAACAACCTTAATGGTAAGTGGGCAGTTGGTAAATATAAATATTGGCAAATTGTATAAATGAGTTTGTTAGAGTAAGTAACGTATAAAGCTCCGTTTATTGGTGCAATAAGCAACGGAGGTACTTAACAAATCAGGTTTTATTTATGGTACAAATAAAACTTGACACTAATATTTATATAGAAGTTTTTTTTTAATATAATTTTGATTGTTGCTTTAACGTTTACTAATTATTCGGTTTGTTAGCGTGTTAGCTTGCTGCTCAAACCGCTTAACGGCTTATCCAGAAAAGCTAATCTATGCTGCAGTTAGCATAAGTTAGCCGCAGCGGTCCGACGGCGACGACGTCAGTACAACCGAGAATTAAAGTGCAAAATATTAACGGTATAAACTGTCGTGTTTTATAAAGCTTTTAGCTCTTTGTCATTACCAAGCTCGGGTTAGCGTTATCCTTCAGACGCTGCATCCAATAGCAACGGTGCATCCACAATGGTGTTCCGGTAGGAACAAGAAATTTAAAATTCCTCCTGTGTTCCTCTCCTTGTTTTTTAATTAAGAAGAATTAGTTGAGTTTTTCTTAAAGAAAGTTGTATATTCGATTTATTTATTTTTAATTTGATAGAATAAAAATATTTTCTGCTTCACTCTTATTTTGCTTTTTACATTTTGATTTCACCTTTTCACTGTCAGTCTAAGATCTGCCAGTCCCTGTGTTTGTCTGTGTATTATTAATTAAATTAGGCTCCAAGATTCTGAGTTTTGGTACACCATCAGTACTTTACAATTAAATTGATACTGTACTTACTTCAGAGCAGAAACATGTGGCCATGTACTGTATATAGCCAATCTTTACTTGCTTGTCCAGCTGTTTGTCTCTCCTTAATGTAATTTTTTGTTTTTCAGTTTTATATGAATTTATTGTTATTTTAGCCATCTAGTTTATTATTTTTTTCAGCTTTTAATAATCTTTTTTTCTTTGTCAGTACATTTACAGCTTTAGTCAGTTGGAGTTAATTCCTTGTATGTCTAAGAAGAATTAGTTGAGTTTTTCTTAAAGAATAAACTCTTGTTTTTTATTAACAATGTAAACACATGAATAGGATTTACATTCAGTATTTAGCATGATACAGAGAATCTAAAGCAACAGGTACGTAAAATTAGTATTTAAAGTAACGTTCTAGAATAATTTGAACAAAAAGCGAAATAAAAACAACAACACGGGCGTTATTCACACGATCTAAGGGCAAGTTCACATTTCGATGTTTTTATTTACTTCCGCTTACTTTTCGTTTCGTCGACATTTTGTCCCTCGTCGCTCTCCGTATGACTGAGTTGGCTTCCGTTCACGTCTGCGCAATAGTGGTTTCAACCACATTCTGGTTGTGTAGCTAACAGGCTAACAGCTAACCACTGTTTGTAGCCGCTCAGCGGTCCAAACAGAAATCCAGTCCGCCAAGAACCGGTTCGACCTCTTAACCCGGTACCGTGACTGAACGGGAAACTGTTGTCGGAGTGGACGATAAGTTACGGCGCCGTTAGCATTGGCAGTTAGCAGTAGTTCCGCTGCTGCAAGCGACGCAAAACAAACCCAGCTAACGCTAAAGCTAACGCTAAAGCTACTCCTCCGAGCCGAGTCGCGCAGAACCGTGCGAGCTGGACAACATGGCGACGGAGGAAAAGAAACCGGAGACAGAAAACATCAAGCAGGCTTCATCATCTTCAGGGTCCGGCAGCAAGGTGGGTCACTCTCACACCTGCAGCCAGGTAAACAGGTAAACAGCAGGTTAACAGCTTTCCTCCGGGTTAAAAACAGACCTGAACCCGCTGAGATGTGACAGAAATTCATCTCAGTCTGCTTTCAAATTATAGAGAAATACTAAAATACCATATTGCTCCTGAAAACGGCTGTAACGGAGTAAGGACGGTGTTACGTGAAGTGATTCTTCAAACTTTCTTTAGTTTCAGCAACAGATTGATGCTGAACTCCTCACATAAAATAAACAGGGTTAGCTTAGCATAGCAGCCAGTCTGAGACTCATTATATGATTATACAGAATGCTAAAGCTAATATGCTGCTGTGCTCCAAAACATCCTGCGGCTGAAATCCACTAATGCAGCTGTGTTACACATGTGTTACATGTTGTACATGTAACACGTGTAACATCTAACACACACACAGAGCTGAAAGGCAGATATGCACCATTCAGCAGGTGAAAACACTCCTAGAAGTTGCAGAGATGAACAGCTCTTCAGTTTTCAAATTGTGTCTTCACCAACAGGAAGTAACCTTTGTGATGTCATCAGGTACGTTTCCCTGACTCCTTATTTTCAAGTCCTGAATGGTGATCACATGACCAATAAGTAGAAAATGTGACGTTCCCCTTTAACATAAGTCACACAAGTTCAAAAATCCTGGTGTAAACCTTGTGTGTGTGTGTGTGTGTGTGTAGTCCAACCCAGCCAAACCAAACTACACAGTGAAGTTCACGTTGGCCGGACACACGAAGGCCGTCTCTTCAGTCAAGTTCAGTCCCAGCGGAGAGTGGCTGGCCAGCTCCTGTAAGACAAACACATCCCATTGTTGTTGTTGTTGTTGTTGTTGTAGTAACCATGGTGACGTCTCTGTGCAGCTGCTGATAAGCTGATAAAGATTTGGGGAGCGTACGACGGGAAGTTTGAGAAATCCATTGTCGGCCACAAACTGGTGAGAACGCTGCAGGTTTCTGTTCTGGTTTTAACCTGAGCACAGGTTCCAGATCCAAATCTGTGTGTGTGTGTGTGTGTGTGTGTGTGTGTGTGTGTGTGTGTGTGAATATAGGGGATCTCTGATGTCTCTTGGTCTTCAGACTCCAACCTGCTGGTTTCTGCGTCTGATGATAAAACACTCAAGATCTGGGACAACAACTCTGTAAGAAACACACACACACACACACACACACACGCTCACGCTCAGAGATGACTAAGGAGTNTAAGAAACACACACACACACACACACACACACGCTCACGCTCAGAGATGACTAAGGAGTTAGTTCATGTGTGATGCATGTCCTCTGTCTCTGCAGGGAAAATGTCTGAAGACGCTGAAGGGTCACAGCAACTACGTCTTCTGCTGTAACTTCAACCCTCAGTCTAACCTGGTGGTGTCAGGGTCGGTGCGTACACACGCGTGTTAACGTTTACACACGCC
The DNA here is from genome assembly GCA_014773175.1 of Lucifuga dentata. Classification (NCBI taxonomy): domain Eukaryota; kingdom Metazoa; phylum Chordata; class Actinopteri; order Ophidiiformes; family Bythitidae; genus Lucifuga; species Lucifuga dentata. The sequence goes on from VXCM01005585.1 coordinate 35,961, forward strand.
ATGTTCATACATCATCCATCATACATCATCATCATCATCCATCCATCCATCACATCTATCATCATCCATCCATCCATCATCCATCCATCCAACACATCCATCCAACACATCCATCCATCACATCCATCCATCATCCATCCATCCATCCATCCATCCATCCATCCATCCAACACATCCATCCATCCATCACATCCATCCATCCAACACATCCATCCATCCATCCATCCATCCATCCATCCATCCAACACATCCATCCATCCATCCATGCATCCATCCATCCATCCCTGATACTCATCCCTGTATTCTCTCCGTAGTTTGATGAGAGCGTTCGTATCTGGGATGTGAAGACAGGAAAATGTCTGAAGACTCTGCCGGCACACTCTGACCCCGTCTCAGCTGTAAGTCCTGACCTCTGACCTCTGACCTGCTGCTGCTGCAGCCTCTCAGGCAGCAAAGTCTGTAAATCTAAGAATTCAGCTTCAGGTTTCACCTTTGAACTTTGACAGACTCATCACAGCAGCACCTTAAAATTGACTCAGGCTGCGTCTGAAATCACTTCCTGTTCACTACATAGTCAATATATAGTGTGTTCGCCATTTTGTAGCGGTGTCCGAATTCTTAATAAGAATTTCTATACCCTATATAGTGCACTCAAAGTATCCCACAATGCAGCTGTAAAAGTAGTGTACAGCGATGGACACTACACAGCACATTATAGACCATCATGCATTGCGCAGGAAGAAAAAATTGGAAAATAAAGGCAGACGGACGAGAGGAGAGAACGTGGTGACGAACGTTTCTCACAAATGTAAGTAAATTGATCGTTAGACTTTTAAATATTAACCATATAAAATACTTAATGTTCGTTTCGTAGCTGAAATTTGTGAGTCAAACGGATATATCACGCATTTTCCAGCTAGCAAAAAAGCTAGCTAGCTAGCCTTACCTCTTCTGTACAGCTTTATTGGCTTTTTTTTTTTTTTTTTTTTTTTTAGCGCTAACTTATTACTAAAGCTTTGGACTAATTTATGTAATATTGTGTCAGTTGTAATGTAAGCTTACAGATTTGTTAGTTTTTGTACATCACTTGCAGATGGTGTTTTGTAACTATTACAGAAATATTGATGTTATATCTTTTTTAAGGGACTGATGACGCGATGAAATTAATTTGCCTGAGAGGAGAGACGGACCACGGAACTTCATGATTTAAGACACAGTGTTGACATTGGTGTTTATGATGGAAATGAAATAAAGAAAATAAAACGGATAATTGTGTCAGCAAATGAAATGTTTAACTTAAAGGTGTGTACAGCTGTTGATGAAGTGTAAGGATGAAAACAGAGAAATTCAGAGTGGAAGGCGTGTTCACGGCTGGTCTAGCTGCTGTTTTATGGAAAAATTGACGTGTGATAAATCAACAAATTAAGTACTTGTATTTATTTAAGGCATATTGGAAAAAAAATCTGTACAATTTTGATATTTAAATAACACAAAAGACATAAAAATATATCTGGCTACATGTGTATATCAGCGATGTCGTCCTGTTACCAGTGCGACAGCAGTGACGTAATTACCGGCGCTCAGAGAAGGAGTGAGCGGTGTCCGAAAACCTGTTTTATTTTGCCAACTAGTGCACTATATAGTCACTACATGAAACTCCCTGTGTAGTGGACAGGGAGGAGGGAATAGGGAGTGATTTTGGACACAGCCTCAGCTTCTGTCTGACTGGTGCTGACCTTTGACCCTGTCCCTACTGTAAGTTCTGACCCCTGACCTGTCCTCTGACACCTTGTGTTTTTGTCTTTTCCAGGTTCATTTTAACAGAGACGGCTCCCTGATCGTCTCCAGCAGCTATGATGGACTCTGGTATGTCCACACACACACACACACACACACACACACACACACTTAAACACACCAGAGAACCTGAAGCTGGACCTGAAGCTGGTCTCCAGTCCCTGACTCAGACCCAGTTTTGAAGCGTTTGACTTGATGATTGGCTGAAAGGCTTCTCTCTGTCTGTCTGCAGTCGTATCTGGGACACGGCATCAGGACAGTGTCTGAAGACTCTGATTGGTGAGTTTGTGTTCTGGAGGCGGAGTTTTCAGACAACAGAAACTTCAGTCATTTATACTCCACAGAATTGACTTCATCTTTATTTGCTCTTCATACAAACACTTTTAAAGCAAAGGAAGGAGATGTCATGACACGTGTTCATCATAAAACGTGCTGTTAGCGCCTCCTGCTGGTAAACGTGGGTTGAAGCTCTTTGCTGTATGAAGCTCAGTGGACAGGATGAAGTGAAGCAGCCAGGAGTTATTTCAGGTTTTCAGTAAAACTCTGAATTCTGGATCCATGTCACATCAGTTCAGCAGCTGGAGTTTGGTTCTGAATATGAAGCGGAAACGTTTCCAGCTGATGAGCAGAACTCAAACTGTCATGTAGTTTCATTATGTAGGAAGATTAAAACCGTAAAATTAGACTACAGGATGTATCATCCCAACCAGTCAGCAGAGACCTAACCAGTACTAGCTCCATCCTTCAACTGGCTGTAGAAATCTGGGTGGTGGAAATGACTGAGCGTCACTTCTCCCTTATTATCACTACCGAGGTGCCCTTGAGCAAGGTATCAAACCCCCAGCCGCTGCAGAGAAGCTGCTGCAGCGGCTTCCTGTGTGTAACTGTAGCAGAACATTAAAGNCCCCCAGCCGCTGCAGAGAAGCTGCTGCAGCGGCTTCCTGTGTGTAACTGTAGCAGAACATTAAAGCTGAGAAGGTGAGCCGATTCATCACGTGTGAAAATAAGCTTTAATCTCAGAAAGACAGAGAGCCTCCATGATGTTCTGATGATGATGATGATGGTGATGATGATGGTGATGGT
>VXCM01005585.1:43840-61654 GCA_014773175.1 Lucifuga dentata
GTTTCACAGGAAAACATCCAATCAAACCAAAATCTATCAGCTAAAGTCATGTGACATCACTCTCTCTGCTGACTGGTCAGACAGAAACTCCAAACAGGAAGTAGTTTCTGTCAAAGTAAATCAGAGTAACAAAGATGAATGTGGATCCTTTCCTGTCATAGCATCATTTGATCCATGAAGAAGAAAAGAAGCTGAATCTCGTGTGGAAAACTACATGCTGCTTCACGTGATGTGAAGAAGACAGTGCTGCCTTCACATGCTGACAACATACAAACACGCTAACCTGAACACGTGTTCATCTGAGCACGTTAGCTAAGATTGACGTGTTTCCAGCTTTAACAGCATTGTTTGATGTGATCATCAGAGGTGGAGTTTACTTAACATGAAACACACACACACACACACACACACACACACACACACACACACCGAGTTAAGACTGCTGCCAATTAACCAATACATCAATAGATTGATCTGTAGCTGCTTCAGACCACAAACAGAACGCTACATGTTTGGATGCAGACTGTGATCACTTCCTTAAAAACATGTCGTTCACATTTCTGTCTTCAGACCTGTACAAACGAACCCGAGTCTGAAACACGCCACATACGTGTTCTAGTCTGGCTGAAACGACCACATACGTGTTCTAGTCTGCACTGTCTTTAACTTTAAAACAGAAACTTTAGACGACACACAAATCTAGAGTTGAATTTTAAACACACATCATCATCATCATCATCATCATCATCATCATGGTCAGCTGACTCGTCTGACAGGAAGGACGTTTGAATGTTTAAAGGATGTTTCCGTGTTTTTTTATTGAGTTGTGTGTAAATAAAGAGTCTGGTTTTCAGAGCTTCCTGCTTTTTGTTCATATGATGAAAGTAACTTCATGCCTGCACATTCAACATGATGTGACTCAGCACATACGTGTTGTGTTACTAACATTTCCTAAACATGCTACAGGACAGGTAAACGTTAGAATTGTTTTTCCTACCTTCCAGGCTGTCATTGTTACAGTTCATTTCAGTAAAACATAGAAATCAGCTTGTAGAGACTTGAAACATGCTGAGATCAATAATCACCAGAGAACACGTCTGGTATTATTTTGTTGCTTTAATGAGGCGTGATCTGAGAATTCAACCCAAGACACGTCACGTCAGCAGAAAACGTCTTTTACCAGACATGAAAACATGGAGGAGGACGAACCTGTCAGACGTCCCAGAGACAAAAATACATTTTACATTACAGTTAAACCTCGCTCGCTCTCTCTCGCTCTCGCTCTCGCTCTCATCCTCCTTTCAGTCGTCATAGAAACTGACGGTACGCTGACAGGTTTGTGTTTGCAGAGTAAAGTCTGGACAGGTCGTTTCCTGTGAGGTCCAGGTGTCTCAGGTGGGTGGGGCTAGACATGAGCCTTCATCTGTCACCTGACAGCCTGCAGGAAACACACCTTTACAGCAAGATAATAAAAGCCCCACCCACTATTTGAGCATGCAGAGCAGAGCTTTCAACATGTATGCAGTGTCATGTGACCTTTGACCTGCGAGGCTCCGTGATCAGTTTAATCCTGAGGCTCTCTGATAACAGGTGAGTTCAGGTTTAGTTTTTCTTCTTGTCATCTGACAGAAGTTTGTAAAAAGATCAGCCGTGACTTATCACGTGTGTTTCTGCTGACAGGAAGCTAAAACTCTCCACGAGGACGGGATTCTAACCCACGCCTGCAGAGCTCACGGATTAGCATCCATCTCGCCACCTCCTCTCCTCTCAGGTTCACCAGCAGCAACGTGAACTAACCCTAACACGCGACACGCCAAACCAGCATCACGGAGCTGAAACTACATACATGTTCACAGAAATGTCTGTTCAAAGTGTAGAAACAGACAGGAAACAGACAGGAAACAGGAAACAGACAGGAAACAGTGGCTTCAGAAAATAAAAGACTCAAACTCATCAACAGCAGAAGCAACAAGTGTGTCTGTCCCTTTAAGAATCTCGGGNACACACCTTCTTTGTCTCACTCCCATTGGACAGTGTGTACCCTGTGACTCTGCAGCAATCAGCTCTGATTGGCTGAGAGGAAGAACAGCTTCCTGTGTTGATTCAAAGAAAGAAGGAGCGACATGGAGAGGAGAGGAAGTTTATAACGAGAGAGAGAAAGAGAGAGAGATGAAGAGAGAGAGGGAGAGATGAAGTGGACACAAAGGAGACTTAGTCTAAGCTGTTAGAGTGAGGAGGAGGAGGAGGAGGAGGAGGAAGAACAGGATGTTACCCAGCAGCCCTTGCTGTTCTCTGGGGTGAAAAGGAGAATCAGACCTGCTGTGAGTACACTGGTGTGTGTGTGTGTGTGTGTGTGTGTGAGAGAGAGAGAGAGAGAGAGAGTGTGTAATTCAGATCACACAGCCTAAATGTCTCCATCAAAAATTTGTGCAATCAGAAGGTTGATTGATAAGTTGTGAGCCTAACAGGGAGTTAGTGTGTTGCTCAGCAGGTGAGACGTTGGCGTGGACGGCGTGTCCTTTCTGCTGACCTGCTTTGTGAGGACGTGGTGACCCTGAGTTGACACCACCGTGTCATTGCTGCATCCATAAAAGAAGATGATCACATCACTTCCTGTTTGCTGCACGGGGAATTAGCTCAGACGGTAGGGCGCTTGCTTAGCATGGAGAGGTAGCGGGATCGAAGCCTACACGTGACCTGCTGTTTTAGCAGCAGTGAAAGCTGGTCTGCTGCATCATGTGATCTGCTGCATCTGATGCATCATGTGATCTGCTGCATCTGATGCATCATGTGATCTGCTGCATCATGTGATCTGCTGCATCTGATGCATCATGTGATCTGCTGCATCATGTGATCTGCTGCATCTGATGCATCACGTCAAGCTGCAAATGCTAAAATACCCCACAAACTCTCACATCTGCTTTTCTACACGCGTGTTCTAAAACCACAATCAGAAATCTGATCTAAGCATGTCTAACCTCCCCACGCCTCGTTCTCCTCCATCATCACGTTTCAGGTTTTTAACATGTTGATATTTTTTCTGTTAAAAATATCTGCAGTATTTTTTTATTTTCTCTTTAATCTGTTTTTCACGATGAAAACTCATCAGAAATCGTCTGTACAGAGAAAATGATGTCACGTATGTGTGCGTTCATGTCTGCTGCTGGTGAACCTGAGCAGACGAGGTCTCTGCATGTGTGTGTTTGAATCCCGTCCTCATGGAGAGCTTTAGCTACATGCGCCTCACAAGCTGCGTGTTTCTAACAAACAACACGCATAATTTAGCTGTTTACAGAGTGAAAAATGTGTCATGTATGAGAGAATTTTTCTTTATTTAAATTTTGTAGAATCATACCTTTTTGTTTTGTTGGTGTAATTTTTGTGGATATTTGTGAATGTTTTGACTTTTCATTCTGATTGGCTGCCACCTCTCCTGTAGGCCAATGCGACCGCCCAGCTGGCCAATAGGAGACAGCCGCTGGCCACGATGAGCAGGAAGCAGAGCGAGCTGGAGGGTCGTCTTAATGACACGCTGTCACGCATCGCCATAGAGACGCAGGAGATCAAGGAGCTGGAGCAACAGCTGACTGATAGTAAGGAGACCAATCACAGAGCATGTCTCCGAGTGGAACCCTCTGATTGGCTGATATCTTCTCAAATAAATTTGAATTGTTCAGGGGCAAAAGTTTCTGCAGTGTGAAAAAAACAAAGTACGGCGTTTCAGACTTTCTGTTAAAATTCTACGTCATTTGTGTTTTCCAGACTTTGATCATCAAAATCAACCAATTAATTGTTGTTTCAAAGAATAATTAAAGTTATGAAAATCCTGCAAAGACAAAAAGATGATCAAACAAACACACACATCACCTGCTTTTTATACACACCGCTTCTAACTCCGCCCATCTGAGCTGGTCAGAGAAGGCATCATGAGGGAAGCTTTCAGAAGCTGTTTGAAACAGAGAGAACGGCTCACAGTTTCACTTTCTCTCTGTGGACAGAAAGAAGAAAGAGAGAAATTACCAAAAAAGAAAAAAAAAAAAAAAANAAAAAAAACCTGACGCAGGAAGTTACCTGTAGCCTGTAGGCTCCGCCCTAAAAGGCTAAGGAAGTGCAGTAAATATTTGCTGAGGTGGTGAAAGCTGGAAAACATTGATGGAAAAAAAGTCTCTTAAAGTCAAAATGTCATTTATGGTTTTTAAATTCTACATGGATTCTTCTTATACTTCTCCTCTGCTCCTCTTCCTCCTCCTCCTCCTCCTCCTCCTCCTCCTCTGCTCTTCCTCCTCCTCCTTCAGGTCAGATTTTGGTGAATGAAGCGTTGCAGAGAGATTTAGAGGGAATCATCTCTGGACTGCAGGAATATCTGAGAGGACTCAGAGAGCAGGTCTGTCTGTCTCCCTGTCTGTCTTCTGTCTGTCTGCCTGTCTCTCTGCCTGTCTGCCTGTCTGTCTGTCTGTCTGTCTGTCTGTCTGTCTGTCTGCCTGTCTGTTTGTCTGTCTGTCTGCCTGTCTGTTTGTCTGTCTATCTGCCTGTCTGCCTGTCTGTCTGTCTGTCTGTCTGTCTGTCTGTCTGTCTTTTACAGTCCTGAACCTGTCTGTGTACATGAATCAGGTGCTGACTCGTCCTGTCATCATGTTTCAGACTCGCTGTGGTCATGAGCGGGCTCACAGCCTGCAGGTTGAGAACCACACTCTGCAGCGCCAACTGGAGGACACAAAGACACACTGCAGATGGCTGGAGGAAACCAACAGAACCTACAGACAGGTGACTTCCTGTCTACCTGCTGCTGACGTATAGAAACATACTGTGAAATATACGTCTCTCTCTCTCTCTCTCTCTCTCTCTCTCTCTCTCTCTCTGTCCTGCAGGACTTGTGTGTCCAGCAGGAGGAGCTGTCTGTGTTGAGGAGGGAGGCTCAGGCTCTGAGACGCAGACAGGTTCAGAGCAACAGACAGCAGGTGGGATTGGAGGCGGAGCTTCAGCAGCTGAGGGAGGAGCTAAACCATCAGCTGAGGCTGGGACAGGTAAAGTTCAGCAGTTTAACATTTTACATCCAATGTTCATAAAACCACCAGAGCTGTGTTCAAGAATGTGTGTGTGTGTGTGTGTGTGTGTGTGTGTGTGCACGCGTGTGCGTGTGCATGTGCAGGATAAGATCTCGTGTCTCCATCAGACTGTCCATAAACTACAGGTCCAGTTGAGACAGACGAGATCCTCCATGTTGGATCCTCAGCAGGTTCAGAATCGGCTGCAGCAGCTGGTCCGGGCTCTGAACCGACAGGACCACTTCAGGTATCGACCTCATTCAACTTTACACCCAGTCAAACCCAGTTTAACCCAGTTTAACCCAGTCAAACCTAGTTAAGCCCAGTTTAACCCAGTCAAACCCAGTTAATCCCAGTGTAACCCAGTGTAACCCAGTCAAACCCAGTTTAACCCAATCAAACCCAGTCAGACCCAGTTAAACCCAGTTTAACCCAGTCAAACCCAGTTTAACCCAGTTAAACCCAGTCTAACCCAGTTTAACCCAGTCAAACCCAGTTTAACCCAGTCAAACCCAGGTTAACCCAGTTTAACCCAGTTTAACCCAATCAAACCCAGTCAAACCCAGTTTAACCCCGTTAAACCCAGTCAAACCCAGTTTAACCCAGTTTAACCCAATCAAACCCAGTCAAACCCAGTTTAAACCCAGTTAAACCCAGTTTAACCCAGTCAAACCCAGACAAACCCAGTTTAACCCAGTCAAACCCAGTTAAACCCAGTCAAACCCAGTAAAACCCAGTTTAACCCAATCAAACCCAATCAAACCCAGTCAAACCCAGTCAAACCCAGTTTAACCCAGTCAAACCCAGTTTAACCCAGTTAAACCCAGTCAAGCCCAGTTTAACACAGTCAAACCCAGTTTAACCCAGTCAAACCCAGTCAAACCCAGTTAAACCCAGTCAAACCCAGTCAAACCCAGTTTAGCCCAGTTTAACCCAGTCAAACCCAGGTTAACCCAGTTTAACCCAGTTTAACCCAATCAAACCCAGTCAAACCCAGTTTACCCCAGTAAAACCCAGTAAAACCCAGTTTAACCCAATCAAACCCAGTTAAACCCAGTCAAGCCCAGTTTAACACAGTCAAACCCAGTTTAACCCAGTTTAACCCAGTCAAACCCAGTCAAACCCAGTTAAACCCAGTCAAACCCACTTTAGCTCAGTTTAACCCAGTCAAACCCAGTTTAACACAGTCAAACCCAGTCAAACCTAGTTTAACCCAGTTAAACCCAGTCAAACCCAGTTTAACACAGTCAAACACAGTTTAACCCAGTTTAACCCAGTCAAACCCAGTTTAACCCAGCCAAACCCAGTCAAACCCAGTTTAACCCATTTAAACCCAGTCTAACCCAGTTTAACCCAGTTTAACCCAATCAAACCCAGTCAAACCCAGTTTAACCCAGTTAAACCCAGTTTAACCCAGTCAAACCCAGTCAAACCCAATTAAACCCAGTCAAACCCAGTTTAACCCAGTTTAACCCAGTCAAACCCAGTCAAACCCAGTTTAACCCAGTTTAACCCAATCAAACCCAGTCAGACCCAGTTTAACCCAGTCAAACCCAGTTTAACCCAGTCAAGCCCAGTTTAACCCAGTTAAACCCAGTCAAACCCAGTTTAACCCAGTTTAATCCAATCAAACCCAGTCAAACCCAGGTAAACACAGTTTAACCCAGTTTAACCCAATCAAACCCAGTTTAACCCAATCAAACCCAGTCAAACACAGTTAAACACAGTTAAACACAGTTTAACCCAGTTTAACCCAGTCAAACCCAGTCAAACCCAGTTTAACCTAGTCAAACCCAGTTAAACCCAGTTAAACACAGTTTAACCCAGTCAAACCTAGTCAAACCCAGTTTAACCCAGTCAAACCCAGTCCAATCATCAAAGTGCACTAAAAGCAAATGGCAGAACAAAGCATCAGTATCAGAGTTACTGACTTGTCCTTTCTGTGTGTATATACATAAAACACACAATACACAATATAACACACGGTAAGTAGTATACTGTGCAATACATAAAACACACAATACACAATATAACACACAGTAAGTAGTATACTGTGTAATACATAAAACACACAATACACAATATAACACACAGTAAATAGTATACTGTGTAATACATAAAACACACAATACACAATATAACACACAGTAAGTAGTATAATGTATAGTACATAAACACACAATATACGTATAACAATATACATATAAAACACAGTAAGTAGTATAATGTATAATACGTAAAACATGTAATATACTGTATAATATAACACAGTAAGTAGTATAATGTATAGTACATAAAACATGCAGTAAATAGTATAATGTATCATAGATTTTCTACATTATGTGTACCAGCTGGATTTTCCAGCAGGTAGCATCTGTTCTCCTCTCCAGCAGCATAGAATTGTGGGTAATGCTGGAACAAATTACCCAGGACCCAAAGTTTGGTGCTACACCTGCCCCTCCCCACAGTGCAAACCACATGATTCCACGTTGACTTCCTGATGTTGTCTTGAACCCTGCAGTCCCATCGGTCCACAGGACCTGCTGTCTGCAAGTCTGAAGCAGCTCTACAGGGAGATCCACAAAGCCAGGACCACCAGAGATCAGGTCCTGAAAGCCCACAACCAGAGCCAGGAACAGATAGCCAGACTACAGACCCAGCTGACCCAGGACCAGGACCAGATAGCTCGCCTACAGTGGACCCTGGAGCAGAAGGAGGATCTGGAGAAACTCAGAGACAAACTACAGAGATCACAGAGCCACAACCCCAGACAAACCCAGCACCGCATGGTCAGCACATCTAAACTAACTAACTAACTAACTAACCAAGATAAGCTATGCTAAGCTAAAATAACTAGCTAATTGACTAAAGATAAGCTAAGCTAAACTAACTAAATAAATAAAGATAAGCTATGCATGCAGTGCATGCTGGGATTGACTGTCCTGTCACCCAGCAGCATTCAGAGAGCGACGGTCACCAGAAAAACCTCAGACGTCTGCACAGGAAACCACGGCGGCCCGGCGGCTCCACGCACGAGTCTGACCAACTGACAGCCAAACAGCTGAGGTCAGCAGCGGAGCAGCTGAGACACCTGAAGACGAGCGTGGAGCTGCTGGAGAGAGAGAGAGAGAGGACCAGGACCAGGACTAAAGATGGAGGCTGGTGCTATATACCACCTGGATGCAATGTGAGACAAACTGAAGTTGAAAGCCCCAGTTAACATGGCCACTCTTTAATGTGGAACACCTACATGATTTTTCTCTCTCTCTCTCTCTCTCTCTCTCTCTCTCTCTCTCTCTCTCTCTCTCAGGGTGCCAGTCTTGGTTCTCAGGGGACCCAGGACTCGGGTTTGGGGTGGCAACACTTCAGTTCTCCTGATAGGAGGCGGCACCGGGACACTTTACCCACAGGAAGCAGATACACGCCTCCAACACACACAGACTCTGAGACAGGTACACACACACACACACACACACACACAGGCAAAGAGCTCTTTATCTCTACAAAGCTCAGATCTTATCATCTTGTGATGAAAATGAAAAGCAGCAACCTTGAGATAAGATGATGAAGATGAGATGATGAAGATGTGATGATGAAGACAAGATGATGAAGATGAGATGATGAAGATGTGATGAAGATGAGATGATGAGATGATGAAGATGTGATGATGAAGATGAGATGATGAAGATCTTATGGTTCATATTTTGTGACGTTTGCAGTTTTCTCCTGTAGATTTCTTTGTTTTTGGACGGACAAGGATTCATGTGAAGTTTGACGTGTTTGGCTGAATGCGATGGCGTGTTTGGCTGAATGCGATGGCGTGTTTGGCTGAATGTGGTGACGTGTTTGGCTGAATGTGATGGCGTGTTTGACTGAATGCGGTGACGTGTTTGGCTGAATGTGATGGCGTGTTTGGCATGTCGGCCTCCTGCAGGAGCAGAGTGGAGGGACAGCGGAGGAGGCAGCGATGGGGGCAGGAGCTCCAGAGGAGGGACTCCTCCTCTTCCTCCCGGCCCGGCTGAAGGCCTCCGTGCTGGGCTCTCTGACGGCGGTCCTCCTGCAGGGTGCGCTGTGCTCCTCTGTAACGTCCCTCAGCACAGACAGGTCAGGAAGTTATCTCCACGTTTCAGACGTGTTTTCCTCTCAGTCACTGTCTGCATCAACTGTCCTGCAGCACATGCGTGACGCTGCGTGGGCTGCATGTGCACGTCTGCACTGCTGCAGATGGCGCTGATGCTGAAGTGCTGCGATGTGTGTGTGTGTGTGTGTGTGGAAGTGTATGTCAGAAATAATAAATAATGATGATGACAGGCTCACTACTTATCAATCAAACCTCACACTGTTTAAACGCGTTTCATTAACGCTACATGTATATGTATGACTGTGTGTGTGTGTGTGTCATAGAGAGAGGAGTGTGTGTGTGAGTCTCTTCACAGAGAAGCAGACAGACTAGAGGAAGAGAAGAAGAAACTACGACAGGAAAGAAAACAACTCCAACACACACTGAGACGACACAGGTACACACACGCTACACGCGCACACACACACACACACTGTGACAGTGCTGGTATCATTATACATTTTCAAAGTATTTTACATGTTATTTAGGTGCTCATAATGACTCGTGTGTGTGTGTGTGTGTGTGTGTGTGTGTGTGTGTGTGTGTGTGTGTGTGTGTGAAGGAGTGTGTTGCTGCTGTGTGATGAGGTGGAGTGTGTGGAGAAAACTCTGCTGAAGAGAAGAGCTGAACTGCGACACGCTGACAGACTGCTGCTGGAAGCTCAGAGCTGCATACATACTACTAGAGACAAGGTACACACACACACACACACACACACACACACACACACACACACTTCTGAATTGGTTGGTGATTGTATTTCAGAAGTAAAATGTTACTTTCACTCCTCAGCAGAAGTACTGGAGTACTGTAAGTATTAGTACTTGTGTACCTGACGTGTCTCACCTGTCTGTCTGATCCAGGTGAGCTCAGCTCAGCGGGGGGCAGACATGTTGGAGGACAGCAGCACCTACCTGCTGGAGGCCCAACAACAGTTCAGGTGACCTCTGACCTCACATGATCACATTTCTATTTTTCTCAGAGGTCAGCACTTTACATTTCATGAAGAGTCTGACAATCATGTGACCCAAACATCCAGAGACCTGCAGGAGGAGGAGGAGGAGGAGGAGGAGGAGGCAGGAGGAGGAGGAGGAGCTAACGAAGCTGAGAAGGAGCAGAGAAGAGGAGGAGGAGGAGGAGCTGATGGAGCTGTGGAGGAGGCAGGAGGAGGAGGAGCTAATAAAGATAAGGAGGAGCAGACAGGAGCAGGAGGAGGAGGAGGAGCTGAGGAGGAGGAGGAGGAGGAAACTGAGGGAGTGGTGTGCGACACAGAAGTCATGTGTGTAACTCTGGTTCTCTGAGTGGATTCAGCCTTTCTGTAACTGTTTCTAATCACTTCATAAACACTTTAAAGTTAATATTATTTTTTAAAGACTGAAATACATTTTATATCATGTTATATGTACACAAACATATATATGTTATATTTTTATACATCTATTCAAATGCATGATGTGATATTTATCTTTGAATTAAAAAGTTAAGCTGATTCAGGTGTAGTTGGATTTATTTGTGCTGTTGTTCAGATCAGACTTCATTCTCCGCTAAAAGGATCTGGGCAGCAGGAACCGTCAAAGCTACGACGAAGAAACTTGGCACATAGCCTCAAACACTTCACCGCTACTCAGGTGACAAAATGTAAACCAATTGGCCTGAAGGTGGCGCTATAATAACAACTTCAAAATTTTGGTGTATATTGGTCTATAACTTTTAAACCNCCTGAAGGTGGCGCTATAATAACAACTTCAAAATTTTGGTGTATATTGGTCTATAACTTTTAAACCGTAAGTCCTAGAATCAAAATTCTTTTTTCCTTGGATTCCTTGGATTGATACACATCTAATCACATAGGCCACGCCCATTTCTGCTGGACTAGATTTTCCGCCATTTTTAATTGTTTCCAAAACAGTTTTTCGCTACTCCTCCTGTAAGTTAGATTCAATAGATAAGTTCTGCATATACAATGTCTAAACCAAGCTGGAAATAGTTACTTCTTCATTTTTTGACCTTCTGTACTGTTTTGCTACAATTGGCTACCAAATTATAGTGGGCGTGGCTTATTAAAAAAAGACGATATCTCATAAATGATTAGGTCTGTTGTCACCAAACTTGGTATCTGCTTAAGGATTTCTGCAAAAAGACAATCATTAATGGAGTCATCGTACATGCTCGGACGCTGCTTGCAGCTATATTTACATTTTAGCTCTCTTTTAAGCCAACAAGCACACCTTTACTTCTATTTTCACCTGTTTTATGATAGTATTTGAACAAATTATAATAGCTCTCTCTCTTCTGTTCGTTCATTAATGTTGTGTGCATTAATGTTGATGCAAATTCAGTGTGTATTTCTGCACTGTTTTGATGGTAAATTTCTCTTCATGTCCATTTTCACAAGATGATTTCCATCAGTACAACAACACAGACGTGATTTATTCGGTTTTGTTTCTCTGAGTTTCTCTTTTTAGCATAAATAAATACCGCTTTAGCCAGATTAATTCATTCACAACACCTGTAGCAATTTTAGATCATAGTTAAGGTACAGTCAATAGAAACGCGAAACTTCCTGCTTTTCTTTCACAATAAAATCCTTACGATGGTTCACGGTAAAATCCATTTCTTGGAGGGCTTTTATTATGAAATGTATACAGGAAGTACCGAGTTTCATTAACAGTAATTAACTTTTTCGTGATAAATCATATGTAATCATCAGTGACTTGTACTTTTAACACCAAAACTCAATTTCCTCAATTTCTCTCTACGTCTTTGTTGTTTCCACACTTTAACTTCATCAAAGTCAGTTTATTAGTGATATTTCGGTTTTACAGTAATTTGAACGCGTTTACTGCTGGCCCCGCCCCCTTGCTGACTGGCGGTATGGACTAAACCAACAGAGTCAAGCCGATATGTAGATCAATAAACTTTAACATATATATTTACAATTTATCCAGCTCTGGTGACATTTACAAATTACTTTTATTTACTTTTACTTAGATTTACTTTTATTAGAGCTGGTTAATAGTTTGGAAGTGAGTTTTGTGAAAAAGTTCATATCAATACGTCATGGTAGGGTCCAACCTCATAAATACAGCTTGGCGCGACTTTGTTGCTCCACGCACACCTAGCTTGTTTGAAGAGGTAGGACACATGCTACACGTCACTTCGCTGCTTTTCCTCTGAGCTGTAACATGTATGTTGGTCCTGTCATGTGTGGTTGTTGAACTCTGAAGTTGTTGTTTTAGTCAGTTAGTGGTTTTTGTTTGAATTGCCGTGTTTTAGTCTTGGTCTCGGCTTCGTCACCGCTGTTTAGCTAGCTGCTGCTGTGTGCNTGAATTGCCGTGTTTTAGTCTTGGTCTCGGCTTCGTCACCGCTGTTTAGCTAGCTGCTGCTGTGTGGTGTTAGCATGTTTAGCTGCTGCTGCGTGTTAGCATGTTTAGCTGCTGCTGCGTGTTAGCATGTTTAGCTGTGTGCTAACAGCTTTAAATGTTTNTGTTAGCATGTTTAGCTGCTGCTGCGTGTTAGCATGTTTAGCTGTGTGCTAACAGCTTTAAATGTTTGTTGTGTTGCTGCTGGTCTGCTTTGTGTTTTGCTGCTTGGCGAATTTAAAATGTTTGAAATGCTGCTGTGACACGCGCTCACACGCACACGCTCACACACGCAAACCAGGATGAACAGGTGGAAATCATGGGATCATCAAAGGTAAGAAGCTTTTTTTAAATCTTTTTTTTTCTTTGTGGCTGCTGTTTGTATGTTGCAGTGCTTTTGTGCGTCATGCTAAGCTGCACGTGGTTTTAATGAGTTGTGTTGCTGCTGGTAAATTATGAACTGTAAAAACTCCGTCTGAGCTGTTATTGGCTGATTGAAATGATGCTGTTTGGTCCTGCTGTGTTGCCGTTGTTGCTGTGTGCTTATTTTACTCTGAGATTGTTGTTTTAGTCAGTTAGTGGTGGTTGGTTTGAGTTGCTGTGTTTAATTTTGGTTAACTTGCATGCTAATGTTAGCAAACTTGTTGTCAGTTGCGGCTTCGTCATTGCTGTTTAGCTAGTTGCTGCTGTGTGGTGTTAGCATGTTTAGCTGTGTGCTAACAGCTTTAAATATTGCTTGTTGTGTTGCTGGTTCCTGCTTGGCGACTTTAAAATGTTTTAATGCTGCTGTGACACACACACACACACACACACACAAACCAGGACCAGCAGGTGGAAATCATCAGAGCATCACCTGAAGACATCAGAGGTAGGAAACTTTTTTTTACTTTGCTGCTCTGCTGATGTTTGTATGTTGCAATGCTTTTGTGCGTCATGCTAAGCTGCACATGGTTTTAATGAGCTGTGTTGCTGCTGGTAGTTTGAGCTGTTAATGGCTGAAATGATGTTCAGGTGTGTGCATGCATGTTAACGTGTTAGCCAGCTTGTTGGTGCTGCATGTTTAGCAGGTGTTGGCATGGTTTGTTACTGCTGAGATTAGCATGGATGTTACAATATGCTATGCTGCGTGTTTTACTTGATTACATGTGTGGTGCTGCTACTACACACACACTCCCTACAGTTCAGTTCACAATAGCAAGGCACCACAATATGGTGACAACTTTAATTCTTATGCTTCAGGTGTACATTGGGTAGAGTAGATTTACATTTGGACAAATTTCATTTTATGGCTCAATTTCTCTCATTTTATGGCTCAATTTATCATTTTATGGCTCAATTTTGCATTTTATGGCTCAATTTCTGGCATTTTGACATCTCTCTCATGGATGAATTTCTTGCACACCACCTGTGGAAGGAAGCATCAGCCTCATGCAGATGATGATGGTAAGTTGATATTTAATCAAACTCATCTTGTTTGGTGTTTACTGGCCAAAGTACAAGCTAACGATACTTATAGTGGCAGTATTGTGAGTCTTAAAATGACAACTTGCAGCTAATTTAAATTTTGTTATTTTATTCTTAAACCTGGAGCAGCCAAAATTAGTACTAATGTTACTGGCAGCACATAATGCACAAACTCCACAGTATGTACACACAGGTGAAGCCTCCTAGTCCTCCTGTTGGGTGATGGCTACCTGCCTGACATCATCCTGTTCAATGGCAGCTACCTACATGATAACATCACCTGATCGTTAATAATGATGTCAACTATAATACACTCAGGTTTAAAATGGCCTCGTTCCATCATCATGTCCTTATGAATTTCTGTGTTTAATACCTTTCAGACTGAGTTATTGATCCAGCAGAGGCCGGTTTCCTGGACTTCCTGTGGAGGAACTACCAACAAGATGTGTAGCCACACATGCAACACCATAATGGTAGGTCAGCTATTCCATTAATGTGTGAGGTTATAATGTAGAGATGTTTGGTCTTTGGATGAATTTTTTTTGTTTTGTGGCTCAATTTCTCACATTGGCATTTCTCTCCTGGATGAATTTCTCCCAATTTATGGACGCATTTCTCTCATTTAATGGACAAAAATGGCTTGAAGTGGCCCAACTTGAAGTTGTTGAAGTTTTTATCATTAAAAAGAATTAAAACTTCAACTACTTTATAACGGACTTGGAAAAGATTGGCAGTAAACGATGACATTGATATATAATCCTAAAAATCTGAAATTGGCATCTTTTGGCGAAAATTTGAATTGTGAGCCAGGATGGCGAGTAATGTTAATTAGACCAAATTAATGCCTCCCAAAATCCAACCCCACGTCCTCGCCGTGGGAGGTGGAAACAGGCAGAGTACAGGTTTACCAGACAAGGTGTGCTACCCAGCTGCTGTGGTCGCCATAACAACTCTGTCTGGATTCACCTGGAAATGTTCTGGCAGACGGGGCTCTGGTGAAACTGAGTGGACCAAACCATCCAGGATAAAAATGACTGATACTTTGGTTTGTGCAGAAAGTGAAATTCCTTGTTTTAGAGTTGTAACTAAACTAATAAAGTTATTTTACAATATAATTATATTTGCATAAAATTGTCAACCTTGTGACTCTTTAGTTTTAAGAGATTCTGCAGTGGCATCCCAAACGATGCTAAACTCTCCTCAGATTTCTACATTTATGGAACAAATCACTTGTGTAGACGATGTCAGAATAGGCCACACCCACTTAGTGTTTTTTATAAACTGGTAACCTGTCATCCAGAACTTGCTGCTGTTTTGCAGAGAATCGTTCCTGCTCCTGTAAAAGTCAGATTTCAGCTTCCAGGCTGACTTGGTGTGCTGCATCAGAGGCTTTAACATCAGCAGCAGCCTGAGCTTCATGTTCCTGTAGGATGCTGCAGCAACACACACCAAACTCCTGTGGTGTATCATGGTAACGCATCCATTCTGTTCATGGAAGTACCAGGTTCAAGTCCTGGCAGGAGTGGTTTTGTTGTCTTGGCAACATTTCTGTTAGTTTAGCAAAGTACAAATATGGTTTGAGGGATTTTTTTTCAGATGTTGTAGAAATAAAATGGTCCAGTTTAGAAAATCATGATGCAGCAACGATACTTGCAGAACTAACAAGCAAGTTCTGGATCATGGTTAAATATATACTTTCTGTAGAACGTTATGGTATAGTACCTTTATGTACTTTGTGTAGAACATAATGGTATAGTACCTTTATGTACTTTGTGAAGAAGGTAATGGTATAGCACCTTTATGTACTTTGTGAAGAAGGTAACGGTATAGTACCTTTATGTACTTTGTGAAGAAGGTAACGGTATAGTACCTTTATGTACTTTGTGAAGAAGGTAACGGTATAGCACCTTTATGTACTTTGTGAAGAAGGTAATGGTATAATGGTGTAGTACCTTTATGGGCGGCACAGTGTGCTCTGTAAGAACTAACACAGACTAGCTGAAGATTGCCTCCATTATAAAGGAATAGCATTTATTGTCCACAAATCTCTTCACGGCTACATCTCCCGAAAACATCAAAATTCTTTTTTTCCTGCATTATTTGGGTCGATATGTATCCAGTGGTTTAGTCCAGCCTCTTATACCCTGCTAGATCTTATCCAATCTTGATTTTTGTCAAACTGTTTTTTTGCTTCTATTCCTTCAATTGACATGGAAGTTTGCATATACAATATCAGAACCAAGCTGGAAAAAAGTCTATAGTAAGACTACAGCCTTACAAAACACTTACTATAGTCTTTTTGTACACTTTCTATAGTCTTACTATACTCTTTTTATACACTTACTATAGTCTTTTTGTACACTTTCTATAGTCTTACTATACTCTTTTTGTACACTTACTATAGTCTTTTTGTACACTTACTATAGTCTTACTATACTCTTTTTGTACACTTACTATAGTCTTTTTGTACACTTACTATAGTCTTACTACACACTTACTATACTCTTTGTACACTTGCTATAGTCTTACTATACACTTTTTGTACACTTACTATAGTCTTACTATACACTTAATAGTCTTTTTGTACACTTACTATAGTCTTACTATACACTCACTATAGTCTTCTTCTACACTTACTATACTCTTTTTATACACCTACTATACTCTTTTTATACACTTACTATACTCATTGTACACTTACTATACTCTTTGTACACTTACTATAGTCTTACTATACACTTACTATAGTCTAACTATACACTTATTACACTCTTTTTGTACACTTATTATATTTTTACTATGCACTTACTATAGTCTTTTTGTACACTTGCTATAGTCTTACTATNTACACTTATTATATTTTTACTATGCACTTACTATAGTCTTTTTGTACACTTGCTATAGTCTTACTATACACTTATTATAGTCTTACTACACACTTACTATACTCTTTTTGTACACTTACTATATAGTCTTACTATACACTTACTATAGTCTTTTTGTACACTTGCTATAGTCTTACTATACACTTACTATAGTCTTTGCACACTTGCTATAGTCTTACTATACTCTTTTTGTACACTTACTATAGTAAGACTATAGTAAGTGTACAAAAGTGTACTTAATAGTCTTTTTGTACACTTACTATAGTCTTACTATACACTCACTATAGTCTTCTTCTACACTTACTATACTCTTTTTATACACTTACTATACTCTTTTTATACACTTACTATACTCTTTGTACACTTACTATAGTCTTACTATGCACTTACTATAGTCTTATTATACACTTACTATACTCTTTTTGTACACTTACTATGCACTTACTATAGTCTTACTATGCACTTCATATACTCTTTGTACACTTACTATACTCTTTTTGTACACTTACTATAGTCTTACTATACTCTTTTTGTGCACTTACTATGCACTTACTATAGTCTTATTATACACTTACTATACTCTTTTTGTACACTTACTATGCACTTACTATAGTCTTACTATGCACTTCATATACTCTTTGTACACTTACTATACTCTTTTTGTACACTTACTATGCACTTACTATAGTCTTACTATGCACTTCATATACTGTTTGTACACTTACTATACTCTTTTTGTACACTTACTATAGTCTTACTATGCACTTACTATAGTCTTACTATGCACTTCATATACTCTGTACACTTACTATACTCTTTTTGTACACTTACTATAGTCTTACTATACTCTTTTTGTACACTTACTATGCACTTACTATAGTCTTACTTTACACTTACTATAGCCTTACTATACACTTACTATAGTCTTACTATACACT
>VXCM01005587.1:0-23543 GCA_014773175.1 Lucifuga dentata
TAACCCCATGTGCTCAGGGCTCAACCCATTGGGGATGCCCACTCAGACCTGCAGGGGCATTCACAAGTCATTTTCTTCCTCATAGCAAGTAAGATCACACTGTTTTCCTTAAAACTACAAAATACAAAAAAAAACAAAAACAGATCAGTTCATTAAGAATCTATTGATAAAATATATTACAGTCTATTCCTTTGGCCTAATTAAATTCAGTGAATTCAGTGAATTCAGTTAAATACAGCGATGTGCATCCTTAATATAACCGCACAGTTTCATCAAACAGAAAAATAGCAGCAACATCTCAGGTGTGATTCTGATTATTGATGTTTAATTTTGTCTGATTGATCATCTAACAGAAAACTTATTGCTACTTATTACTTACTAACCCTAACCCTAACGACTGGATGTGTGTTCAGTGCAGTTCTGAATGATAAAGAATCATAAAACAATAAAATGCTCTTATATCGCCAGATTATATCTTCAGATTGTTCTGGACGTTTGTCAAACTGTTCATGTTAATTGTTACAGTAATAATAAAATATTTCATTATTTTATTATCTTGTAGAAACTAAAACACAGCAGCTGATCAGCTGTGTGATAAGTCTGTTCAGATAACGCTGACCAGCGAGGATATTTAATTTCTCTTAAAGCGTCCTTCCTCAGCTCCTCTGTCCTCACTTCTTTTCCTCGCATCTTTTCCTCGCGTCTTCAGTGGGCGGGGCTAAGACGCGAGGAAAAGACGCAAGTGAGGGAAACGTGGAAACGAAATAAGAACTTGGAAGGCAGCATTTGACTGCAGGCCCTGGCACAGGTAAGTACAGGTAAGTGAACAAAGAATCTAATATGCGACTTAATCCTTATTAAACTCAATAAACAGTAACAGAAATGAAACAATACTTGTGTGATTTGTTTTACCAGAATATACTACTAGTTATTGTAACAAAATAGAATGCTAAACACAAACAGACCTGGGATAGTAAGTGCTTTGCATCTGCCACTAATAGAGGTGGTAATTGGCTAAACAAAAAAAAAAAAAAAAAAAAAAAGAACAAGTATGATTAAGTATGATTAATATTATGCTTAAACCAGTTAGGGACAAATGGTGTCTCACCCACTTTGTCACATACCAACTTTGCTTTAATGCAATTCAATGATTCTTTTTTTTTTTTTTTTCAAATCTTCTGACAGTTCTCTCCCACGTGGAGCCATTGCTGCACAAACATTATATCACAATATTCAGGTGTGTATAGCATGAAAAGGTGACAGGTGATGTGGTGTTAAAACAAGAAGTGTGTATAGTAAAGGTGTTTCATCTACTAACACGTGCTGCTTTGTTTTGACTAGGTTGAAACTATGATATGTAGAATATTAGTTAATACAAATTCTGTTTGAAGTGTTTTCCCAGTTTCAGTTATTGTTAAATGTGCTACAATAAAGGCTCAACAGATGCAAATGGCTCCAACTTAGCCTCCTTACCCTGACTCTAAACAACTGTTTAAACTTTACACTGCAGTGGCAAGAAAAATTAATGAACCATTTCAGCCTTGATTTCTCAAGATCGAAAAACTGATCTCAGAGATGCTGATTTTCACAGGTTGAATATTATTCATGACCTCTGTTTTTATACATAGAATGTAATATATGGTTGAATTTGTACTTTACAAATTACATACTTGGTAGATAACCTATACAATTAGAAATCACATGACCTGCTGCTAGTGGAACAGGTCTTAAAGGACCATACCACCCATTTTGCATGTTTGAGCCTAATATATTCAGTTTCCATAATTTTTCCACAAATGCAGGTCTTCTTTTGGGACTATATTCCTTGGTGGAGGCATACATTCACTCCACGCTTTTTATTGAGCTTAAACGCTAAAATTACATAACTTCTAAAAAAAACCTGAATACATGTCTTGTTGGTGATGATGGATTACCTATCCCAAGAACGTTTACAGTATCAACAAGTTGATTTTAATAGCAGAATGAACTGAAACCAATGGAGGTCTGGAAGGTAGGAAAAACATTTTTAATTCACTGTTCCAGTAGTATGCTTTGGAAAATGATTTCCAGTAACATTACGTGTATGAAAATGGAATATATTAGGCTCAAACATGCAAAATGGCCGGTATGGTCCTTTAAGTTTACATTCAACATTAAGCCTTTTCTTTCCTAAAAGCAAACTGTATTTTTTTTTTTTTTTTTTTANTTTTTTTTTTTTTTTTTTAAATGGACAGGTTTCCATCCAGATATTTGGGGGTTTTAAGTCAGTTTTTAATAATTCAGCATTAAATGTGGATCAGTGTGTTTTTATTGAGGGCATAACACTGAAATATGATAATGAAAAGAGCAGCACTACACTGGTCATCATGAAGTTTTCAGCTTCCCACCTGAGATTCCATATATCTGAATGAATGAATGAATGAATGAATGAATGAATGAATGAATGAATGAATGAATGNGATTCCATATATCTGAATGAATGAATGAATGAATGAATGAATGAATGAATGAATGAATGAATGAATGAATGTGTCTTGTCTCAGAGGGAGACCATAAGGAAAGTTAAATGGCACAAAATATTTACTGATCATTATTATTCTGTGATTTATTTGGAGATGAAACATTGAGTGACAGCAATAGGTTGATGCTTTAGCTACATTGGAGAAAATTTGGCAACTTTTCCACATAAAGCAATCTTATTTACAATATTCCAGCATTTTAATAATCTCTGATATTTCTATTTATCGTGTAAATTCAAAATGCACATATAAACAGGTGGATGTTAACCTGCTTAATGTCATTTTACATTGTGACTGAACTAGCAGGAGCAGAGCTGACAGCATCAGTAAAAGCTTAATAACATGATATTCAGCCATTTTAATGTCATTCATTTTCAGAAACCACAACTTCTGAATGAACACCAGAGGAAAACAGCTCACCTCATTTGAATATGCATATGAAATAAAACATTAGCAGAGGAAATGGAGGCTGTCACAGAGTAAATGGCCTTTCACTCCCTGTTATTCAGTATCTTAGTCTGCAGAGGCTTTTTTAATTTGCCAGCTGCCTTTTCTTCTAAACTAACCTCAGACTATTTCACCAAAGGCAAAGACTGAAATGCTGGCTGAAACTCTGACTGAAACTCTGGCTGAAACGCTGGCTGAAATGCTGACTGAAACTCTGGCTGAAACTCTGACTGAAACTCTGACTGAAACTCTGGCTGAAACGCTGACTGAAACTCTGACTGAAATGCTGACTGAAACTCTGACTGAAACACTGACTGAAACTCTGGCTGAAACTCTGGCTGAAACACTGGCTGAAACTCTGACTGAAACTCTGACTGAAACTGGCTGAAACTCTGACTGAAATGCTGACTGAAACTCTGAAACTCTGACTGAAACGCTGACTGAAATTCTGACTGAAACTCTGGCTGAAACTCTGAAACTCTGACTGAAACTCTGGCTGAAACGCTGACTGAAACTCTCACTGAAACTCTGAAACTCTGACTGAAACTCTGACTGAAACACTGACTGAAACTCTGGCTGAAACTCTGGCTGAAACACTGGCTGAAACTCTGACTGAAACTCTGACTGAAAAGCTGACTGAAACTCTGACTGAAACTCTGAAACTCTGACTGAAACTCTGACTGAAATGCTGACTGAAATGCTGACTGAAACTCTGAAACGCTGACTGAAACTCTGACTGAAACTCTGACTCTGACTGAAACTCTGACTGAAACTCTGAAACTCTGACTGAAATGCTGACTGAAATGCTGACTGAAACTCTGAAACGCTGACTGAAACTCTGACTGAAACTCTGACTCTGACTGAAACTCTGACTGAAACTCTGAAACTCTGACTGAAATGCTGACTGAAATACTGACTGAAATTCTGAAACGCTGACTGAAACTCTGACTGAAACGTTGACTGAAACTCTGATACTCTGACTGAAACTCTGACTGCTTAGAGCTGCAGAGAGATCTCAGCTGAGCCCACACCTGCTTTTAAGTTATTGTCTCAAAGCTAGAATGCCTCTGTCACCATTAGTGACAGACATTCACCTGTTTACTGTCATCCTTTGCCAAAATTAAGTTAGAACACAAAGTGATTTTCATACTTTGCAGCATCAGTTTGTTTTCAATGACTTCTGATGTCTTTGACTGGTGCCATCATCAGACTTTTTTTCTTCTTGCACACAGGAAACATGAAACTCATTTAACCTCTTCATTTTGGACCCTTAAAGACATTTAGCGGTACCCTCAGGTAACATATTAAAGCTAATTGATAGAAATATCAATTACAAATATCATGGATTTTCATGATCCTAATGTTGTTCCTGTTCTTCCTGACATTTCCTCTGGGGCAACTACTGGTCAAAGTTTTAGACAAGATACTTAAACTGAATCAGCAAATTGTGATACAGCCTGTAGCACCACCCAACTCCAGATGTTTTGCCCCATGTGTAAGGCTTTTAAGATGGATAAACTGCAAATATGTTGTGTTTCATTTGCAACAAACATTGCATCGTCTAGTGCGGCTTTATGCTTTCAGTCTTTTTTCAGTGTCGCACTAACATAAGCAGCACTAGGGCGGGGCTTGCTGGGTTTATAGTACGCCTGGACTTTGCAAAGCATCACACAACAACATTTATGTTGTTTTTTAATGCAGAGGTTTTTGAGAGTTAAGCCACTAAACACCATCCATATCTTTAGTTACCTCCATATTCATTCAGGCATTATAACTTCTTTTAAAGGAACATACCACAATTTTGCATGCTTGAGTTCAATATATACAATCCATATACACAATACGTTATTGACAACTATTTCTCAAAATCTACTACTTTAGCGGTACATTTCTGATTGTTTTTCCTACCTTCCAGACCGCCATTGGTTTCAGTTTATTCCAGTACGCTATAAAAATCAACTTGTCAAGGCTTGATATGTGCTGAGATAAATAATCCATCACAGAGAACAATATGTCTTTTAGTTTTTTTTTTGTTTTTTTGTTTTTTTTGTGGCAAAATAACTTGATTTAACAGTCCAACATGGAGCTGCACCATGTATTTCTCCACCAGGAAATATAATCCCAGGAGAAGCCGGAATTTTACAGAGAAATTAAAATGACCATGCCTTCTACACTCGTGCAAAAGTGTTAGCAGGTGAAACACTGAATTTTAAAGTGTGTGTCTCGTGAACATTTGATTTAGAAAGATTAGAGGATTTGAAAAAAAAAATAACAGGAAAACTAAAATATGGTTTTATGTTTTGGAAATTGGTAACGTATGCGGGCTGCATATATTGGGATAAAACATGTATTACTGGTATGGTCCTTTAACAATTTGCTACCTGCCATTGACGCTAGCATGGCTAACAATCAGAACAAACAGAATGCACAGTGAAAAACAATTATTTACATCTCTATCTTCTCTTTCTACACAGCCAGCTGTCGCCATGAGTAAACCCTCCTACCTGCTAGCAAGCAAATGTACCTCTTGTACTCGTCTGTTGGTGAATAGGCATTTTTTCCTCAAACAGCTATTTCATTATTTATTGTGGATGTAGTTTGTCATGTCATGTTGAAAGTGTGTGTTAATGCATTATGCAGTGAGTGGGATGATCTAAGCAGTGTCTGTCATGATGTGGCAAATGTTTTCCTGTCTTTTGATATGAAAGGTGTGGACTTGTCTTTTATTCATTTTCAGTATGTGAGATAAGATGAATCCATGCACCTAGCTGAATAATTATGTAGTATAGCTGATGAAGACTTCAAAGCCATAGTCTGTGCATGTGTGACTTGCATCAATGTGTAGATATAATTAACACCCACTCAGAATGCTTAAGCCCCCCCCCCCCCCNCCCTGCACCCCCAATACAAAAATTCTGGCACAGCACTATGCAGCAATGGACAACATGCTAATAATTGTGTTATCTGTGTTCATTGTGTAATACTGTAATTGTGAAATGCATAAAGTGATAAATGAGCCTGAGGGCAAAGTCATCCAAGCTGTGGGATATTCTCTTATACTCTAACTGGGGAACACTGGTGTGTTGGTCATAGTGACATCACAGGACTGTCACATGATCACATGTAATGAACCTGATGCCAACACATTCCTGCTGCACTCATCTAAACATTTCAGCACAATACTGCAATGTAATCCTGTCCATCAGGAACTGGGCAAGCACTTTGTCCCATACAGTAAATGCAAATGGGAAAGGTGTTATGTATTACTTTGTAGTATTGTAGTAAGCAGGTATTTGTTCTAAAAGTATTTGCCTTTCATTTTGTCGAGCAGAGGGACTCATTACTTCTCCTCCTGGAGGATAAAAGCAAAATCTCATAAATCAGAAGTTCCTCTAAAGTCAAGGAGCTGGGGGAAGTGTCTGGATGAGCCTAATGTGATCCACCTTTAAAGCTCCAATCTGCAGCTGATTAATACATAAATGTCATGTGATTGTTGAAGGAAGCTGGTCTGTGTTGGAGACTCATATCCACCAGCCAAAGAAATGGAAAGTTTGACCTGATGGGTCAATGAGACAATTAGGGGACTGTAGATACTCATTCCAAACATAGTAATTTGGTCATCTCACCTACTCATAAGAAATAAACTCTTTCAGTGTTTTTCTAATTTAGTTCCAATAAATTCAGATCACAATGTAATCCATTATCCAAATAAGGAAAGACGCATGTCAATGCAAATGTAAAGGCAAAATACCTTGCAATCAGAATACAATCCCATTTGCAAGACACATGCAGTCTGGCTCGCATTGTGACTGAATTTCAGTCATAACTAATATGTGTAATAAACTCTGTACAGCTGAGAAACATGAGAAAAAAATCAGCCTACAAACCCTGCGTGAAACTTCCTGCTCACTCTCTTTAATAAAGTGATTTTGAATCATGAGTTGTGACTTGTAAAATGCTACCTGCATCTGCCCATGCAAAAACGGTTGTTAGTTATTTTAAAAATGGATAAAGGTTGTGCATGGAGGAAGAGGAGGCACAAGAATAACAAACAATAAGAAACGCAGGCTTTAATAACCTGCTGAGATCAGAGATCCAGATCGAGCTAGCTGGGAATTGCATGGAATTGCTTTTCATCTACCGGGGAAAAAAACAAAAAACACTGCATTTCATGATTAATTTTGTGGCTCAGGTCCAGACAGGCTACATATGATGCTGTAGCCACAGACAGCCCTGCCAATCTGGCTTTACTTTATTTCCCATTTTGTCTTTGATAGTGGCTGGACTAGACTTCCATTCAAAAGACGATGGTGGGAAACTTGCAACCAGCCTAATGACAACTACAAGCACAGGAAAAGTTTAGAAAATGAGACAATACTGTTAGACCCCCACTAGTCAAAAGGCTTTTGTGAAGGATTGGTTCTCTCAGCTATCACCTGGCAATAAATTGGATGGTAATTATTGATTTATAAAGTGTTAGTCTGCAGCAGTGAGCATATCAGCATGAATCTGAAAAAAGTATGGAGATGCATGATGCACTAAATACAATAATGTATTAAATACATCCACAAAAGCTGTTTTTGGATTCAACGCTTATCCCTGTTTGTCATGGTTTTCCCTACATCTGAAACTGCTGGAGTTTCTGATGTAGGGAAACTGCTGGAGTTTCTGATGTAGGGAGTTTCTGAGTTACATGCATATTTCTCATGGTGTAAAATGTATTCTGTTTCAACAAAACAAGGTGACACCTCACTAGACCTTTCCTATTCCCACAATATTCTGTAAATCCTGCACTTCCTGCCACCACGCTGGCTGACAGGTCTGGTGTCGGTGATGTCTGATCTCAGCAACTGTAGCTAAAACGGGACTGTGTAACAATGATGATGAGGATGGAGCTTCCAAAGTGCAGGCAGGATTATACTGGCTGAGATTAGAAGCGAAAAGAGATTGTGTCAGGTACTGTAGCTCAGTGTGGCATCAAATGGCATGACACAGGCAGCATCCAATGACCTGTTCTGCAGGAAACACTAAGATCATACATAACTGCAGGAAATAGCGGTGCTGTCAAACAGCTGTGAAGAGAAGTTCTTTGAAAAAATAAAATGGAATTAATAAGAGATTTGGCCACTATGTCATGAAGACAGCAGCTCTCAGACAGAAGGTGAGTATTAAGATACAAGGTCCAAACAGTGAATGTTAAATCTCTTCACCTTCTCTTGAACTTTGACACAGTCTGCAGCTCCAGCTGAAAATACTTGGAAACGTCTCCTATCTGTAACGCTGTAAAAGACATAAACTCCATCAGAAATGAGCTGAAACCCTCATCAGACTCTGCTGATGTCTCACATCTCAGCTGCTGCACAACACTTTCTATCAGCGTCTGAAGACAAAAAAAACGTGTCATCTTCTGCACTTTTTCACCACTTTTCACATCTGTTCACACTTAGAGCTGCAGGCTTCTGGTTTTTGTGGATGATTATGAAATGAGATAATATAGAAATTATAAGATATAAAGATAAATATATCTTAAAGACCTTTGCTACCTGTTTTTGTGTGCTTGAAATAGGTCACGTGTGTGTGTGTGTGTGTGTGTGTGTGTGTGTATGTATAAGGTGTTTCTGAATTTAACCTGTTTCTTTTAAGACAGTTGTTGCAAAAACTTATTTTCTTAAAACAAGTGAAATAATTTAATTCCTGAAATACTTAACAAATGAAATCATGGCAAATCATATTAAAGGACCATACCATCCATTTTGCATGTTTGAGCCTAATATATTCTATTTTCATCCATGTAACGTTACTGACAATCATTTCCCAAAGCATACTACTGGAACAGTGAATTAAAAATGTTTTTCCTACCTTCCAGACCTCCATTGGTTTCAGTTCATTCTGCTATTAAAATCAACTTGTTGATACTTGAAACGTTCTTGGGATAGGTAATCCATCATCACCAACGAGACGTGTATTCAGATTTTTTTTTTTTTTTAGAATTATGTAATTTTAGCGTTTAAGTGCAATAAAAAGCGTGGAGTGAATGTATGCCTCCACCAGGGAATATATAGTCCCAAAAGAAGACCTGCATTTACTGAAAAATTTAAAGGACCGTGACTTCATAAGGCTGCGTAACTATTAGCAGGAGAAACATGGATTTTTAAGGTTGGTGTATCACTTGAATATTTGACTTTGAAAGATTAAGAGATTTTGCAAAATATCAGGAAAGCTGAAATACATTTTTTTTTGCTTTGGGAAATGATTGTCAGTAATGTAACATGTATGAAAATTGGATATATTAGGCTGAAACATGCAAAATGGGTGGTATGGTCCTTTAAAAACAAATTTTCTTTTGCATAACAAATTTAAAAAAGACTAAAAACAAACATGTCAAATGCTTTACAATACAGTCGCATCACTGGAAGCTGGTTAGAAGAAATAGTTCTTTGTATACAACATGAGAGACTGACATGCTGCTGTCATGCATGTTAATACTGATATTTTGGATGTCTGGTCCATGATGAGCACCAACCCATAGAGTTCTGTGGTGTTCAGTGATGATCTCTGTAGATGGCTCTTTACCTGTTATCTTTGGTGTTTTATGGCATTAAGTTGTTTAAATAGTCCTGAGCTGCACTCAAGCATCTTTTGACTTCATTTTTGACTGAATATTTTCATCTTCTCACTGTTTAAAGCTGAGACCTGCAGAATTAAATCAGGCTGTTCTGGGTGCTGATGTTGTGATTTTAAACCATAAATATATGTTAGAGAACTCTCCTACCTAGTATACATCTATCTAACTATAGTAGTAGTATACATCTATCTATCTATAGTAGTAGTAGTATAGTTTACATAGTATAGTATACTCTATCTATCTCTGGAAATAGGTCCCCGAATAAGCTGAAGTAGCTGAATAGTTAAAAAATAAATAAATAAATCACCATAATGTCTGTTATTAAGTAAGGGATGTCTTGTCTTGTAATCGTTGTTATTGACGGGCTGAGACACTCAAACCTTGTCACATCAGTAAACTGAATAAAGTAGTGTAGATCATTGTGTAATAAACCAGCACTGTAAAGTGTAACATAAAGGCATAACAGCAATTATTGCAAAACTGTGAAAGGAGAAGTTTGAACAACATTGAGAGGAGTGTGAGCAGACATTTCTAGGAGATTTTCAGCTTTCACATATTAATTCTGAAATACTTAACAAATGAAATCATGACAAATCATATTAAAGGACCATACCATCCATTTTGTATGTTTGAGCCTAATATATTCTATTTTCATACATGTAACGTTACTGACAATCATTTCCTAAAGCATAATATATACTGTAATCTTTCACCCACATTTCCACATGGTGCTGCTGAGAAACTGCATGTTGTGTGAGCTTTACATGTTGAAACAGGATCAGTACAGACCAGCCATCAACAGGCTCATAACTTCACATTTCAGATGTCCATACATCCATCCTTCTGTCCATTATTGTCTGCTTATCTGGATCAGGGTCGTGGTGGCAGAAGACTAAGCAGCCCGGCCCACACTTCCCTGTCCCCAGCCAGGACCTCTAACTCCTCCTGGTGGTCTCCAAGACATTCCTGAGTCAGCGGGAGACATAATCCCTGCAGCGTGTCCTGGGTCTTCTTCTTCCCAGTTGGACGTGTCTGGAAGACCCCCTAGGGAGATGACCTTACTAGGTGCCTGAACCACCTCAACTGACTCCTTTCGAGTCAGAGGAGCAGCAGCTCTACTCTGAGTCACTCCTGGATGTCCAAGCTTCTCATCCTGATGTTTCAGAAGGTATTTTTGGAAATGGTGCCAGGTCACTTTATAGGGACCACTCTCAGGAAGAGACAGGAGGACATTCAAGCTTGTGGTCATGATCAAGAATCGATGATTCTACAGGATGGATGGATGGATTCTCCTACATGGACATATCCTATATTTGGAGCAAAGCCAGAAGACCTCAGAGAGCTGGAGGCTGGTGGGTAACATCTGGGTTGCTGCTTTGGAAGGGAATCCATGCTTTAAAGATGGGACGACATTTTGGATCTCTTTGAGTTATTTGCTGTTAGACTTTGGTTCTGGAGAGACTTTGATTCTTGCAATCCTTTCTGTAATTTGCTGTAAGATCTATTCACTGTAAGCTGATCATTGTTTGTAGTAAAGCATGCATACACACATTCTGCTTGTGTCATGATTTGTGATGTTATGCTCTGTTACAGATCCATCCTTGGTAACAAACAGAAGTGTAGGAATTGAGGTTATCAGTACCATGTGAAATTTAGGCCCCTTCAAAACCCTACAGAATGAAGTTATTTACATTTGCATTGCTGGGGCCCTCCCTCTGGAGCCAGGCCTGGGGGGGGGGGGGGNGGGGAGCTCGTAGGCAAGTGCCAAGTGGAACCATGGGGCCCACCCGAAAAGATAAAAGATAACATGGTGTGGAGACCCACCACCCACAAGGAGAGAATGAAGGGTCTGGTACACTGCCGAATGGGTGGTGGACAAGGGCATAGGCCCACGAGGATGTCTCTCAGACATGGAGTCTGACTCTAGGGATGTGGAATGTCACCTCTCTGGTGGGGAAGGAGTCTGAGCTGGTGTGGGAGGTTGAGAGATACCAACTAGATATAGTTGGGCTCACCTCCACACACAGCATGGACTCTGGAACCAAACTCCTGGAGAGGGGTTGGTCTCTTTCTTTTTCCAGAGTTGCTCAGGGTGAGAAGCGCCGGGCAGGTGTGGGGATATTCACAAGTCCCAGGCTGAGCACTGAAATTTTGGAGTTTTGCCCGGTGAACGAGAGGGTTGCCTCAATGCGATTTTGTGTTGCAAAGAGGGTTCTGACTGTAGTTTGTGCTTATGCACCACACTGCAGTTCACAGTACCCAGCCTTCTTGGAGACTCTGGGTGGGATCCTGGATAGGGTTCCTCCTGGGAACTCCATAGTTTTACTGGGGGACTTCAATGCTCACGTTGGCAATGACAGGGATTCCTGGAGGGGAGTGATTGGGAGGAACGGCCTCCCTGATCTGAACCCAATTGGTGTGTTGTTGTTGGACTTCTGTGCAAGTCACGGACTGGCCATCACAATCACCTTGTTCAAGCACAAGGGTGTTCATAAGTGCACTTGGTACCAGAGCACCCTTGGTCTAAAGTCAATGATTGATTTTATAATCGTATCATCAGACCTGCGACCATGTGTCTTTGACACTTGGGTAAAGAGAGGGGCAGAGCTGTCAACTGATCACCACCTGGTGGTGAGTTGGGTCAGATGGCAGGGGAGGATGCTGAACACACCAGGAAGGCCCAAATGAGTTGTGAGAGTCTTCTGGGAACATTTGGTGGAGGAACTTGTCCAGATGATCTTCAACTCCCACCTCTGTAAGAACTTCTCCTGCATTCTGAGGGACATGGAGTCTGAGTGGACCCTGTTCAAAGCCTCCATTGTTGAAGCAGTTATTTTGAGCTGCGGCCAGAAGGTTGTCGGTGCCTGTTGTGGCGGCAACCCAAGAACCCACTGGTGGACGCCAGTGGTGAGGGAAGCTGTCAGGCTGAAGAAAGAGGCCTTTCATGCCTGGCTGGCACAGGAGACTCTGGAATCAGCTGACAGGTACCGGCAGACCAGAAGGATCACAGCCTCAGTGGCTGCAGAAGCAAAAACTTGGGTGTGGGAGGAGTTCAGGGAGACCATGGAAAATGACTTTTGATCGGCCTCAAAGCTGTTCTGGTAAACTGTCAGATGACTCAGGATGGGTGGGAGGTTCATAGCTCAAGCTGTTTACAGCAGGGGTGGAGAGCTACTCACCTGGACTGGGGACATTGTTGGGCAGTGGAAGGAGCACTTTGAGGAACTACTTAACCAGGTTTCCATGCCCTCCACGGGGAGGCAGAGATGGAGGACTCAGGTGGATCGGAGACCATCTCTCTGGTGGAGGTCACTGAGGTAGTTAAAAAGCTCTGCAGTGGCAAATCACCAGGAGTGGACGAGACCTGACTCGAGATGCTAAAGTCTCTGGATGTTGTGGGGCTGTCATGGTTGACACGCCTATACAACATTTCATGGAGGTCTGGGTCAGTACCCCTGGAGTGGCAGACCGGGGTGGTGGTCCCCATTTTTAAAAAGGGGACCGGAGGGTGTGTTCCAACTATCGAGGGATCACACTTCTCAGCCTCCCAGGGAAAGCCTATGCAGGTGTGCTGGAAAGGAGACTCAGATCGATAGTCGAATCTCAGATCCAGGAGGAGCAATGCAGGTTCCGTCNTGCTGGAAAGGAGACTCAGATCGATAGTCGAATCTCAGATCCAGGAGGAGCAATGCAGGTTCCGTCTTAGTCATGGAACTGTGGACCAGCTTTTTACCCCCACATGGATACTAGAGGGGGCTTGGGAGTATACCCAACCAGTCTACATGTGTTTTGTGGACTTGGAAAAGGCCTACGACCATGTCCCCCGAGCTGTCCTGTGGGGGGTGCTGCGAGAGTATGGGGTACCAAGTTCATTGACACGGGCTATCCAGTCCCTGTACAACCAAAGCCAGAGCTGTGTCCGCATCTTCAGCACCAAATCAGACCTGTTTCCAGTGGGCATTGGACTCTGCCAGGGCTGCCCCTTGTCACCAATCCTGTTTGTGATCTTCATGGACAGGATTTCAAGGCACAGTCAGGGATCGGAGGGTATCCAGTTTGGTGACCTCAGAATAGCATCTCTGCTTTTTGCAGATGATGTGGTTCTGCTGGCTTCATCAGACAGTGACCTTCGACACACACTGGGCAGGTTTGAGGCTGAGTGTGAAGCGAATGGGATGAGAATCAGCACCTCCAAATCTGAGACCATGGTGCTCTGCAGGAAAATGGTGGACTGTTCCCTCCAGGTTAGAGGGGAGTCAATACTCTGGACAGAGGAGTTTAAGTATCTTGGGGTCTTGTTCACAAGTGGGTTTATGATGGAGCATGAGATTGATAGACGGATTGGTGCAGCGTCCAAGGTCCTACGGGCACTGTACCAGACCATTGTGGTGAAGAGAGAACTGAGCCAGAAGGTGAGGCTCTCAATTTACCAATCAATCTACGTTCCTATCCTCACCTATGGTCATGAGCTTTGGGTAGTGACTGAAAGGACAAGATCGCGGATACAAGAGGAGGAAATGACGTTCCTCTGTAGGGTGTCTGGACTCACTCTCAGGGACAGGGTGAGGAGCTCGGACATCTGGGAGGAACTTGAAGTAGAGCTGTTGCTCCTCCAAATCGAAAGGAGACATTTGAGGTGGTTCGGGCATCTAGTAAGGATGCCCCCTGGTCGTCTCTGTAGGGAGGTCTTCCAGGCATGTCCAACTGGGAAGAAGCCCTGGGGAAGACCCAGGACACGCTGGAGGGATTACATCTCCTGGCTGGCCTGGGAACACCTCAGAGGAGTTAGAGGGCCTAGCCAGGGACAGGAAGTGGGGGCCGGTCTGCTTAGTCTGCTGCCACCATGACCTGGACCCGGATAAGCGGAGGATAATGGATGGATGGATAGACATTTGCATTTCAGTTTTATTACTGTATAGATATAAATACAATAAATTCTCTGCTTATATAAAGAAATGATTCCATAGGGTGTTCCACCTGTTATGTCATCTGTCATTGGTATAATATGGATTTGGGGTCAACATGATAAGATCTGTGTGGAATAACATTGCCACAGTACTAAGGAATGATGGTAAAGTGCAGAACTTTGTGGGAGTCAGTAATGTGCAGACTGTGCTGGAACGGAATCACATGAACTTCCTGGATTCTACTAAGGCAGAGCTCCCAATTACATCTTCCTCCTCCTCACCAGAGTTCTCCAAGCAGCAGATCCTCACTTCATTTGGAATCTCAGTGAGGCGTTCACCCAGCCAGGAGAAGGACTGAAGACAGGAGGAGGAGGAGGGTGCAGCGAGGGGGTGGTGGTGGTAGTAGGTTGCTAACTGTATGGCCCACCGCCCTGCCAAGGAGTCCCCAATTAAAGCTGTGAGATGGAGTGCAGAGTGAGCCGCTATGCATTCTGTCTCATCAGCGTGCAGACGTTTGGATCATCAGAGCTCAGACATTAAGCAGCGGAGAGGAAACTCAGCCAGAGGTCTGTTTAGGATCCACACTTATTAAGCTCATTACAGCAGGTCTAACTTCAGCAGATCTAACTTTCCTCTGAGTCATTTATTTGAAGAGATTTCATGTATTTTGACACAATGATTTCTGAAAGAATTCTCAAAGACAATATCTAACAGATTGTTACTGTTACAGTAGTTTGAGGCAGATGAGTGAATGATGTGTTTGAGGATGTCATTTTTAATATGTTAAACATTGTTGATCTGACAGCGATGATGTCTGAGAGAGGTCATTTCTGGTCATTTAAAGTGTTTGGGGCCAGAATGATTTTGTTCTGATGGGTCCACCATGGCTTATGAAATGTGTCCTGTCATTTTTTTTTGCCTTTCCCCTGCTGTTTGTCTCTCCGCTGTCAGTGAATGCATCACTGCCCTTGGGGCTTCACTCGTCTCCTCTTCCCTTTTTCTCTTTCTTTCACATATTGTGTCTCTCCTGCAGTGATAGCATGACGTCTGATGGAGTCTGGACACGTGTGTTCAGCTGCTTAGTGTTTTTTTTATGATTATCATGAGACTCCAGCAGCTTTTTCCCTGAGGAGCAATATTAATCAGCATTTCCTCTGTGTGGAGACAAAGTTAGAAGATTAGAGCTGCTGTAAAGCCCACTTCTAGCTGTGGGACGTAGGAGTGCTGCAGCGCCCCCTACTGGCAAAGAGAAGTGCTTTAAATAACAGGACAGTCACACCAGATTTGGTCACTTTGTCCTGAACACAGCAGACAGGTGACTGAAACACGAGTCATCTTTCACTTTTCACAGCGACTCACACTGCAGGGTTTTTCTGTGGACAATCATGAAATGAGATAATATAGAAATTATATGATAAAAAGATATAAATATATCTTAAAGACCTTTGCTACCTGTTTTTGTGTGTTTGAAATAGGCCACTGTGTGTGTGTGTGTGTGTGTGTGTGTGTGTGTGTGTGTGCAAGTCTGTCATGGTGCTGCCAACACACACTATTACCTACTCCTGGGGCTTCCTGCTTTCTCTTCGGTATAACGTTAATACCACGGAGATGGACACTTTGCCAAATGCCCACCTTCCCCCGAATGGGAGATTAAAGACAAAGAAGCATGGATCAAGAGGGGGAGTTCGCAACCGGCTACAGAAGCAAGGGAGCCGTCATCCCCTTCCTGTGATTACACTGTCCAATATCCGATCCCTCAACAACAAGATGGACGAGGTTACACTTCTCATTAAGTGGGAGGAGGAGGAGGACTTCAGACGCAGCAACCTCATCTGTTTCACCGAAACGCGGTTGAACGAGGATTGCAACATGGACATTGAGGGATTTGGACACTGAGGGATTTGTCACCATCAGAGCCGACAGGGACAAGGTAAAAATCACAGAAATCTATTGGAGGAGGACTTTGTATATTCGTTGACAAGAGCTGGGCAACACATTTTAATATTATTGAACAAACATACACCCCGGACTTTGAGACTCTGGTTGTAGCATTTAGACCTTTTCATCTGCCCCAGGAATTTGGTCAACTAACCATAATCCTGGTGTTCGTACCTGGGCCTATTAACAGTGAAGCAGCAGAACATATGACAGAGTGTTTTAATAATGTCTTAGCTCGGTCAGCTGACCAACCAGTCTTCATACTGGGTGATTTGAACTCACTCTCGCTGGCAGCGCACCTCCCAAACTCACAGCAGTACACTAACTGTCCTCTCTATTGATCTGTGTTATGGCAATATTGAGAATGCATACAGGGCAGCATTCAGAGCTCCTATTGGCAGATCAGCTCATAACATTATTCATTTACTGCCAAAATACAGACAGCATGTGAGAAGGGAGAAAACAGTGGAAAAGAAGATCCTTTGGAAGCAGAACAGTGAGGACATGTTAAAGGACTGTTTTGACACTACAGACTGGGACATGTTCTTTGAAACATGCAGAGATCCTCATGATTTAACTGATTGTATCACCTCTTATATACAGTTTTGTGAAGAGGCAGTGATAGACACTAAAATGGTCAAAGTCTTTTCTAACAACAAACCATGGCTCTCTAAAGGTTTGCCTCAATGAAAAAAAAAAGGCTGCCTTCCTTATAAACGATTTTGAGTGCTTTCAAGCTGACAAGAGGGAATTGAGAGCTAAGATGCAAAAGGCAAAAATTGATTTTAAAAATAAAGTAGAAAATCAGCTATGCAATCAGAATCCCAAAGCTGCACTGCAGGGACGAAATAAAATGATGGGCTGGGTTCCAAGGGACCACAGCATTAACAGCAACAGTATCAGCACTAATACTTACAAATTTATAAATGATCTGAGTCAATTTTATGGGAGATTAGAATCATCTAACAGAGGTGCTATTGATGATATTTGTGCTGGTATCCCTACTAGCTCCACAATTCCTTTGACACAGGAGGAGGTTAGGACTTGTTTGGTTCGGGTTAAGTCCCATAAGGCCCCTGGGCCAGATGGTCTGCGTGGTCATGTTTTAAAGGTGTGCTCTGGTGAATTGACAGGGTTATTAAGACTTTTTCAGTTGCTACTGAATACCCACACTGTGCCTCACATGGAAAATGTCATTTATATGACCACTGCCCAAAAAAACAGGATCAAAAGCCTTCAAGAATTTTCGTCCAGTGGCATTAACATTAATACTGGCTAAATGCATGGAGAGAGTTATTAGTCATCATCTCAGTTCAAATATTGCTGAGCACCTTGATCCATTGCAGTTTGCCTAACAAGCCACAGAGAGGGACAGAGGATGCCACACTCACTATGGTCGACACAATCACAAGCCATCTACAACAGGCAAAAACATATGTATGGATCCTAGTGATTACAGTTCTGCCTTTAATATGATGCAGATACATTTGCTTTTACAGCGGCTGTTAAATCTGGGTGTTAGTGGATCAGTGGATTTGGATTAAAAAATGTTTTATTTAATTGATCGCCCACAGCGAGTCTTTATCAACGGAACAATGTCAGACCCAATTGTTTTAAATACGGGGCACCCCAAGGTTATGCATTATCACCACTTTTATTATCAGTTTACACAAATGAAAATGCACTGTAATAATTTTAAGTTATTTAAATATACAGATGACAAGGCACTAGTTGCACTTTTACATAGGAATAATGCTAATAATGAGTACAGCGATCAGGTTTCTAAGCTGGAACAATGGTGTAAATCAAGTTCATTAATAGTAAGTGTTGAAAAAATAAAAGAACTGATTTTACGTCATCCAGAACCTCTTCCAGGAACAACACTTTGCGGCCAGTCAGTGGATATTGTTAACTGTTTTAAGTACTTAGGAACCTTAATTGACTGTAAATTAAGTTTTGCAGAGAATGTTGATTTCATTTGTAAAAAAGCAAACCAGAGATTATTTTTGCTGCGGAAGTTGAGGGAGTGCAAAGAGTTTATACTCGTCTAGTTGAGAGCATTTTGACGTTCAACATAACAATCTGGTATGGACAGGTAACTGTGATAAACAAAACCAAATGACACAAATTACACAGGATCGTCAAAACAGCTGGAAAATTGTGGGCATCCAGCAAAAATCACTAGACGACCTGTACAGTCTGGCTGTAGGACACAACACACACCTCAACCAGGAACTTCAGTTACTCCCATCAGAGGTCTGTACCACGAAGCATGTTCAACAGAGCCAGGGTTTCTTTGCCTTAGCTTGCTCGACAAAGCCTAAAACTCCAGTCAGAGATAAAGGGTACCACGACGGTGGTTATCAATTGTCTTCGTCAACCCAGGCTTTCCTCCTCAGACTCTGTGCGTATTCACATAAAGGGGGCATACCGCACAAAATGAACCAATCAGAGCTGTTTATTTCAGTCAGGAGGCGCAAAGCTATCATGCAGCATTATGAAGATTTCAAACACATCATAACTGCTAAAACCAACACGTTCTGCAAATAAGGCTAGGGAGGAATGCTGCAGAAAGTTGCTGATAGTTTATGCGTAAGTTTATCTAATTTACCACTCAATACATCTCAATGCCACCGTTTATTCCTAACGTGATGCTGCACATTCTACAGCTCTGACACTTTAAACCTGATGCAGCAGATTTAAATATTATACTAAGAACTGCATTTAGGTTTGACACTGTCCATGTAGGATACATAACAATCACTAGTTTATGACCAAATCAAAGTGAAATTAATTTTATTAGTGTCGACTAATCAAATTTTTAATCGGCATTCTATTAGCTGTACACTGTATACTATTAATGTAAATTGATAAACTGATTCATGATATAGTATACTATTAATGTAAACGTCATACTGATTCATAATATAGCGAAATATGTTACCTGCGATTTTATAGAAGGCTTCTTTTATAGCAAGTATGGGCAAATGGCTGGGTACGTACCGGTAATATGTTTGTGGTGTGTGTGTGTGTGTGTGTNTGTGTGTTTGTGTCTGTGTGTGTGTATATATATATACAGTATATATACGCACACGGAGAACTTGTCGAGCCGTGCGTTAGGAATGCTACAGAGCCGTTAAAGTAGCGCAAACTGAATGCATTGCGTTGTGTTTATACACACATACATATATGTATAAAACTGATTTCACTTTGCTTTGGTCAAAAACTATGATTGTTATGCATACAGTTTGAGCTACTTTAACGGCTCCGTTCAGTAGCATTCCTAACACATGGCTTGACAAGTTTTCAAAGGGTGACGCATTTTAGTCAATTTCAAGCTGAAACTCTGAACAAAACCTGGTCCGACCAGGTTATGTCTGCAGCATGAGTTGCCATGGTGATCCAGCCAGGTTAAACGAAAGCCACCTTTGTGGTACTGAAAAACCCTGGCTTTAGGCTCAACATACCTCGCTAACCCACTAATCTCACTTCGTGGTACAGCCCTCAGGACCACGCTATAAGGTACCAAAGGGTTCTAAATCAATTTACAAAAAATGTTTTACTCCAAATGCAAAAGGCCTCCTTAATAAATCCCACTAATGTACTCATAGCTTAGACAAACAACCATACCGTTTTATTTCTGTATATCTGCTTTTATGCTTTTGTTTTTATGTTGTGTGTTGCACATCGACGATGTATGTGTGGTGTGTTTTTTGGTGGCGAGACCAAAGACAAGTTTCCAGCACACTGGACAATAAAGCATTATGCTGTATTGTGTATGTGTGTGTGTGTGTGTGTGTGTGTGTGTGTGTGTGTATAAAGTGTTTCTGANTGTATGTGTGTGTGTGTGTGTGTGTGTGTGTGTGTGTGTGTATAAAGTGTTTCTGAATTTAGTTTGTTTTTTTAAAGACGGTTGCTGCAAAACCTATTTTCTTAAGTGAAATAACTGAATAACTGAAATACTTAACAAATGAAATCATGACAAATCATTTAAAAACAAATTTTCTTTGTTTTTTTTTCAAATTTGCAAATTTTTTTTTGCATAATAAAGAAGAAAAAAGACTAAAACAACAAACATGTCAAATGCTTTAAAATGCAGTCGCGTCTCCGGAAGCAGGTTAGAAGAAATAGTTGTTGGTATAAATGTGTGCACCTGAGCATTCAGGTTGAGAAGAGAAGCAGCGCTGCGGTTCCTCTGGTGCTTTCTGCATGACAGGCACGCCAATAACCTCTCAGACAACTTCTCAAGTCTGACAATTTTTCCTCCAAAACTGTCTGCTGGCAGCACAGAAACATACAGGGTGCTTCCCTACCTTAACAAGTACAAAGATGAATGACAGGCTAACTCTTTCTATCAGACACCAGAGTTTTCCTGCTGCTACACAAACATCCATTAAACCATTTGGCGTGTTCTTGCTGTTATGGCTTCAGCAGACAGAAGATGGCTGCGTTTGTTTCATATCCATCAAACTATCAGAAGAGCATTCATTTGTGTCTGTCAGAATTTAGTTACTTATTAAATGAGCTAAAAATGCTGGGAAAGCTTGTTTTAATGGCTCGACATGCTGTTTGGATGTCTGTTGTAAGAAATTCATTGCAGTTTGCCACCTGTCACGGATTTGGAGCGTACGGCTGGCATGTCGACAGAACTGCCGATGGCGTTCAGATCCAAGATTAGCAGAGGCTTCAGTCTCCCAGCACAGTCAGTTTAACCTGATTTACACACACACACACACACATACAGCTGCCAAGATAGACAGTAGCCCTGCCAAATCAAACCAAATTCAGTCCAACACCCAGTGAAACTCAGAATGTAATCGATAAGTGTTCATGATGCGACATACTGTGATGACAAACATTAGAATGTGTGTTATATTGGATGACAGATACAGCAGACATTGGTTTTGTTAGGTGGTATCCAAGGTTTTCAACATGGTTGTTAGTGTTAAATCTGTTAACCAGCATCCCCCTATTTTGGACAAAAAGGCTGAATATGGCCATATGACCTTTCACCCTTTGAGTACAGACATAAGCTTGGGCTTATGTTTTTGGCTTTGTCTGGTGGAGCTCTGGTCTCACTGGATGAATAACTACAAGTCTGACCTATTCCTGTTTAACCCTTTGGGGTCCATGGGGTTTTTGGCTGCTTTGCCATACTTGTTATGTTGCTTTTATGTACCCAGTAAGATAACGTTTGCCATGCTGATGTTTGGCCTCTTTTTTTTTTTTTTTTTTTTTTTTCAGCACAATTTCACCTACATAACCAGACCATTATTTAGTTACTTTCGGATATTATATCAACATAAAGGACTAAAACACACAAAAAACAGAAAAGCGTTTTTGGAAAATGTTGAGTTTTATATTGCAGAACACACAACAATGCTGCATGAATTGTTTTGAGGTTGGAAAAAAAATATTTCAAATAGTTAACAATGGAATGTGAATATTAATTTCAAAATAGGTTAATGTATATAGAGTTATTTACAAAGAAAAGCAGATAAAGCCACGGGTGTTTTTATGCTTCTCAGCTTCACTGAGCACTGCCATTTTTCCAAAGCAGTTTCAGGTGGTGTTGTTCACTTTTTGGCCAAAAGGCGAAATCTCTCCCCTCTCAGAGTGGATCTATACGATGATCAAAGTTGAGGTTGTCATCACTATATTCACTTTCCATATCAGATGCAGCATTAGCATCTTCCTCCTCTCCAATTTAAAAAAAAACAAACTCCATGGCCTGCTCAACATGTAGCCGTCATCGGTACATTTTTAGCGTCCGTAAATTAAATTTGCACAGATGAAGTAAAATGGGTGAAATACAATTTGCCAGTGATCTTTCTGTATTCCCCTCATTCTGTCCATTCATCTGTCCATCCAGCTGTCCCTCTTTTCTTGCAGTCCTCTTGTTCTGTAGTCCTGGCTTTCTGTAGCCCGCTTGTTGTTCAAAGTTCCATCATTGTTTTCTACTATTGGCTCAATCCAAACCAAGCACAACACCCTAATCATGTAAATCAATTCTGTAAAATGCAATCCACTAATTTGTTTTTCCCATTTTTTTTTTTTTTTCAGGTNTTTTTTTTTTTTTTTTCAGGTGAAAAAAAATAACAAAAATCCGCTTGAAAATGCAGAGTGTCATGTGAACAATCATTGTTGGAGTAAGGATAATTTTCTGTAAAATTAAAATTATAATATCTGAGTTTCTGCTGGGTCTATCAACGAAAAACAAGAACTAGCATTATGCTACAGACCTGCACTTTTGACACAATATCCAACAGGGATATCAGATGGGGGTCTGTGACGGTCGGGGATTAAAAGTAAAAGTAACATAATTAAGCGGTACTCAAACTGTACGCTGGTGGCCCCATGGATGCTTAAGGGTTAAAATATGACTGTAATGTCACCAAAAATTAGTTCTATAGGCTGAATTTACTAAGTAATTATCCAGGCGGTGCTCCACAAAAAGCTACTGGGAGCCCTATTAAAAAAACACTAGGTAAACAACTGACATTTCAGATAAAATGTGTTCTGTTTTAATTTGCTCCATGCATCATAAAGTCTCTGCTCAGTGAGCTGTTTTGTGTGTGAGTGTGAATTTTCACACTTTGTTATTATGCTAATGACCCACAGCTGTATCTGTGTCAAAGAGGAGAAGCCCCTGTGTGAACTTTACCTAGCAACACCATATATCGTTAAAAAGCTTATCTCATTGGCTAAACAATCAATCAATCACTGGAAATCTGCCTGGCAACTGGTGAGTTTTTCCTACCAAACAAGATGGGCTGGCCTTATTCCTAAAGGGCTGCTGTGGTTGAGCATTTCGGGACCCAGTATAGCCAATCCCTATGCTACAATCCTCCAAATGGCTTCTTTTCTTACAAAGATCATGTGTGAAAAAGCCTAACAGCCGCCATGAGCCACGTTATAGACAAGTTCAAAATGTTTCCTGGTTGTCCAAGTAAAATAAATAAATAAATACATTTTATTTAAAGGCACCTTTCAAGGCACTCAAGGTCGCCTCACAAGAATTAAAAGCAGTAATAAAATCAAACAGTATCCTGACAGCAGCACAGACACAGGTGGACTCAGAGTGTATAAGC
The DNA here is from genome assembly GCA_014773175.1 of Lucifuga dentata. NCBI lineage: Eukaryota > Metazoa > Chordata > Actinopteri > Ophidiiformes > Bythitidae > Lucifuga > Lucifuga dentata. Next base: position 23,528 of record VXCM01005587.1, read on the forward strand.
AGCTCAGAAAGGTGAC
>VXCM01005588.1:0-10350 GCA_014773175.1 Lucifuga dentata
AAATAGTTTAAATCATACCTTAGAATGAGATATTTCCTGACTAAACATTTTATCCAGCACATTTTGTGGCAACCAGTAAGCTCTGCTGTGATTGGTCAAAGATAAAAGAATGGACCAATCAGAGACAACCTTATAAAAGTGCTGTTTCATATATTGGTATGGTACTGTACGTTACACAGAGCAGGACTGGAATGAACTGTTTGGTGATTCAGACGAGGAAAAGTTAATGTCAGCTAATGTCAATTACGGTAATCTACTGTTTACTGGTACGTGGATTATTTTCAGAAAATCAGAGGAATACTATGACAATACCCAGAAAAACAGGTAATTTTCTAAACAACTAAATTGATGGAACAACATCAGGGGGTCGACTTATATATGATTATATATGGTAATAAATCCTTTCCCAATCTTGCACTGAACGCATCTTATTAGTTAAGGACTAAAACAGCCAATGAGAGCGCTCGCTGCTGCTGTAAAGACAAACCATTGGTCAGACTTACATTTTAGAGACCCATGATATTCCTGCTGCATCTGTGTGTGTGTGTGTGTGTGTGTGTGTGTGTGTGTGTGTGTGTGTGTGNGTGTGTGTGTGTGTGTGTGTGTGTGTGTGTGTGTGTGTGTGTGTGTGTGTGTGTGTGTGTGTGTGTGTGTGTGTGTGTAATCGCAGCCATATGTGTCTGCATTCTTCTACTGTACGTAACATCAACACACACAGCCCAGGATGCCCAAACATCGAGACGCAGACTTTATTACCATAGAAACCAGATCCTAACCAATAAGAAGGGGCTGTTGTCTCTGGACTGTAAACATTTCCTGCGTCGTCATGGAGAAATAGAGGCTTGTTTGCATGGCATGTATTAATTTGGATTTTGCTGCCTGTTGCTGTGTGTGCGTGTGCATGATCTCAGATGTGCGTTGCAGTGCTCGAGGCTTCATGAGAGAAAGTAGGCCTGGTATCTGGTAACGTATTAATACCAGCAGCACTTTATGGCGCTCACAGTGTGGTGCATTTTAAGGTGGAGGAATGCTCCGGCAGACTCCACATGTTCAGGACTCTGGCAGTTGCGGTTTGGAGAACACCGGATGATCTCTCTGAATTGGCTCGTGGGTCCGGTAGAGGTTATTTAGGATCGCTGTTGAATAACTTGTTTGTTCTTGTTTGGGTATTACCGTGCGCTTGAACTTTGCGACAGTGACTTCAGCGTCGCGTCTGGTGAAAACTGCTAAAATAGGCTTGAAATGTGAAATGTGAAATGTGAAATGTGCTTTTGTGCCTTTGTGATCCTTCTTAGTAATGAGTGCTGTCTTAATTATCTTCTCATCTTCCTCATTTTATTTTATTTCCCTGGTTTGTTGTTTCACTTTCTGGCCAAACAGCATAAACCTGCAATTCTTGTAAAGGCTGCAGATCAACTTTGTAGTCATTTGATTGTTGCCTGTTGCATGTTACGTGCTGCGTGTTGCATTCATTTCCGGGCATTCATGGTTCTCATATTTTCATAACGATCGCACACTTTGGATTAGGAAAGTCTGTCCACAAATTGTGAGAACTAAGACCTCTGCAGTATGTGAGGCTCTTATCCATCAGGATCTCCACTTCCTGGTTTAATCTTCTTTCCAGCCCTCGCTTATCGGTCGTATAGATTTTTCCACTTCATGCGACACGAATGCGACAAACCCCAGAGCACAGGCTATGTCCTGCTGGGAATTGGCAGCCATTTGTGAGCCTTTATAATCCCTCATGGAGGTATCATGTAGGTGCTGCTACTTCCTCACCTCCTCTGCTGGTTACTTGTCAAAGTTTCTCACCATTTTTGGTTTTTGTCTCTCTCTCCCTCACTTTCTCGCCCCTACCTCTGCGCCTCTTTGCTTGGCCAATCGTCAACAAAGGCGTATTTACATCACATGAACACCAATTTCCACATGCGACCCCCGCTCTGCAGTCAGCTGTTTTGGCCGCAATGACATCACATTTCCCGCGCGTCCACTGTTGCACCCGCATTTGTGTTGAGCATAAACCAAGCCTTAATATCTCCAACATATTCTCTGATTTTTGAGAGTCGCTGGTGTTTACGAGCTCTTACATTCTCTCTATCTCCCTGCCTTTTTTTTTTCTCTTTTTCTGAGGTGCTAATGGAGCTGATGGCCACGGCCTGTTTGCTTTGTACAATAGGCTGCTCGGTGCCAGAGGGTTGGCTTGGCTGGGAGGAGGAAGTGGAGGCGATGTGGGAGAGGAAGCAGATCTTAGCTGTTCTGGACCTCGGATTCCCCTGGTCTCTAATGTAATGATTGTGAATGTATGTGTGTGTGTGTGTGTGTGTGTGAAGTGATGGTAACAGTCAGCAGCCAAGCAGAAATAGAGGGATTCTCTGCAGAGCACCAAGATCCAGACAAAAGGCAGAACATGCAGCTTCACCCTTACTGACCCACATATAAAACTGTGTGCTGGAAAAATAAGAGTGGGGTTATTACCGTCTGCATGTTTGCTGTACTGCTTCTGATGTTCTATCATGCTGATTTAAGGAGCTACAAGTTGCTTTATTTTGACACCTAGCAGCTTTAATGCAACTAGACTTGTTGTTAGTCTTGAAGACATTTCACCACTAATCCAAGTAGCTTCTTTAAAGGACCATACCACCCATTTTGCATGTTTGAGCCTAATATATTCAATTTTCGTACACGTAATGTTACTGACAATCATTTCCCANCATGTTTGAGCCTAATATATTCAATTTTCGTACACGTAATGTTACTGACAATCATTTCCCAAAGCAAACTACACAGCAAAAACTCCAGCGTTGAATTAACTCTCACAGAGCTGATTTCAACACTTTTTCAGGGTTTATTTAGCTCCACACTCTCCAGAGTTAAATTAACATTTTCAAAGTAGTTAAACATTTAACACTATGCCACAGTTCCTTCTTTAACTCGCAAAACAGTGTTAAAGTCACAGTGAAAGGGATTAGGACAAATAACACTGTTCAGAGTTGCATGTTTTACTAGGACCTGATAGGAATCGAACCCAGGACCTTCTTGCTGTGAGGCAACACAACCACTGAGCCACCGTGCCGCCTGTTAAATGAACTCCAATACACAAACTAATTTTCATAAACAACTTGTTTATTTTGCCTTTTCTTCTTTGCAGTCCGTCATACAGTTGAGTTGAGACATTATGAAAGAAGGTATGTAAAACTATTTGAAAACCCATTGACAAATCTGAACACAGAATGGAAACGAAATAAATACTTTAGCCTATAATGGGGAGTTGTCGAGCCAACAGAAATTACGCTGCTATGAACACTATTAAGATGCTTCTGAAAACCTGCATAATATGTTAGGAACTAATGCCTTTTACATGCTGAAAAATACATTTTAAGCTGCATAAGGCGAGGATAATGTCGCCAACTTTTCCAACAGAAGAACTGAATGTGTGGGCGGAGTTTCATTCCATCTCTACGGAGTTGAGCTAACACTGACGTTATCAACTCTGTTACACACCTCTAACATTGAACATCATTTACCTCTGAATGTGTTAAAATTATTCTTTGGGAGCTGAAATCAACTCAAAAAGGTTTAACCCTGAAATTTCAACGCTCCAATTTTTGCTGTGTAGGAACGGTGAATTAAAAATGTTTTTCCTACCTTCCAGACCTCCATTGGTTTCAGTTCATTCTGCTATTAAAATCAACTTGTTGATACTGTAAACGTTCTTGGGATAGGTAATCCATCATCACCAACAAGACGTGTATTCAGGTTTTTTTAGAAGTTATGTAATTTTAGTGTTTAAGCTCAATAAAAAGCGTGGAGTGAATGTATGCCTCCACCGGGGAATATAGTCCCAAAAGAAGACCTGTGTTTATGGAAAAATTTAAAGGACCATGACTTCATAAGGCTGTGTAACTATTAGCAGGAGAAACATGGATTTTTAAGGTGGGTGTATCACTGGAATATTTGATTTTGAAAGATTAAGAGATTTTGAAAAATATCAGGAAAGCTGAAATACAGTTTTATCCTTTGGGAAATGATTGTCAGTAACGTAACATGTATGAAAATTAAATACAATTATGCTCAAACATGAAAAATGGGTGGTATGGTCCTTTAAGCAAGATTCAGTTCGGTTCCCTCAGTTTGGTTTGTGTTGCCTCTCAGATCATCTGATTGGCTCTCCTCCTCATGTGACTTTCTTGGTATTCACCAGGTGTTTCTGCTTCAGGTGGAGAAACTAATTAGTTGTGTTTCCACCTTTAGCCGTTAGCCAGTTAGCTTGTAGCTGAACCATTTTAAACAACAGAGGAAGCTGCTTTTTAGGAAATAATTCATCAGACGCTGACCTACTACTTCCACACATTTGTGTAGTTTCTTCTTGTTGTGCATATTATGCCAACAACGTCAATATCGTGATACATTAAATGTTTATAATATAAAGAATTACACTGTTATTATCATGAGCATGATGTAGTACAGCCTTAGTAGCTACATAAAGCACCTTTAACATAAAAAGACAGTAATGGTTCTGAGACAGATGACACATACTGTATACATGCTTACTGTACACATGCAAACATACATGCATACCTGTTAGAATCGTGTGTGTATGTGTGTGTACTCTGCTTAAGTTCCTGCAACCCTAGAACCAGATTTAATATCTCTCTCATCAGTTGAAAGGTATTTTAGTGCAGCAATAAAAAGAAAACTCCTCATATTCCCTCCACTGCCTCTCCCCTGCGTCTGGAGTCAAAGAGATGTCTCCTCAGCAGCCAATCAGGCTTCACCTCATAGACATTGCCAGGATAGCTAGACAAAAGCTTAGTGTTTCTGATTTAAGATGCTTCGCTGGAGAACTCTTTTATTTCTTCCTCATCCAGGACACGACATGCGGGGGGAATGCAGAGACGATGCAAGAACAAGCTGTTCTGTTTGCTTCTACTAATCCAAAAATGTGCAACAGCAGAAAGACTACAGCTACACACACACACACACACACACACACACTGCTGTGATACAGATGTAAGAATGACTTCAAGCTTGTCACTGAAAGCCCCATTTGTCAAGATCAGAGTCGCATTCTTTGCCAAATTCAATACAGGAACTTGAAAACGACACCGCAAACTAATGTCTTACCACAAAATAAACTGACACATTTTACAGCACGACGTCCTCTAACGCACGCTCGCACAGCAGCACTGCAGCTTATCCATGCACCAACAGCCGCATGCTGCTCTTAACGTTGTCATCATCTGACCACGACAGAAAATACAGGCTCCATGTGTTTTTATTTTTTTATAGCGTGTTATTCCGTGTGTGACCTGCCTTCCTGATCTTATCGCTGATTGCTCATTAGAGTTTCCGGGCGCTCTAAATATTTGAACGGTATCTAACATGTGAATATCCTGTGTGTGTAAGAGCTTTCGTGTCTCCGGATGCTGGGTTGTGTTCTGTGTGTAGCGTGTGTGCGTGTTCTAACTAGTAGCTTGGCTTCCTAACATTAGCCGTTCAGACTAATGGCTGTTATGAAGCCAGATAAGCCTGCACTGATAAAGCCGATCTCTGTTAATCATGCTAATTCTGGCTCTCTGATGCATTTTTCTCATATTATAATTTCCTTCAGTTTGCTTGTTTTCGGTTCCTGCATTTTTTCGCCTCATTCTCTCGCTCGCTGACTGACCCCTCGATAACCCGTCAAAGGGCTTTAAAGAGCGATTTCTTTGCTGAAGCATTTAGCTTTGCAAACTAGCAGAGTTACATATGTGCAACCGTCACATTCCTCTCAGTGGTGGGAGATCTTTAAACAGCCCTGATTATGAATGAATGAGAGATTTACAGAGAGAGAGAGAGAGAGAGAGAGAGCAGTGTGGTCAATGTGTAATTAGTGGGAAGCAACAGGGAATTGAAACACCTTTAACCCCATCTGACTCTTTCTGTTTCCTCTTCATCACGCACTATATGACAGCACCTGAGATTTTCCATCCATCATTCCATCCTCTATCCTTAACCTGTGCAGGATCGCGGGGGGTCAGAGGTCGGCAGTCAAACTCAAATGCCAAAGAGACATTGAATGATTTAAGTAAATTTAGGTTTGCGTTCTGCGTGTTTGTTGCGTGTTCTGAACAGCAAGCCCTGTGGTTTCTACGCTCACACTGTTCACGCTGAGCTACGCCTCCAGAAGATTTTTGTCTGCTGACGATTTCCAATAACGTTTTATTCTGTTAAAAACAAAACAAGGCATTAGCACACGCAGCATTTGGTGGTCAGGTTGCTCACCGATGAATTTCAGGAAATCCAATCATGTCTCAACAAATCAGACCGCAAGAGAGCGGATCAAAATTTCTCTCAAGTCAGGAATCCATCGCTGAATTTTAGATCGTTTGGGCAAGATCATTAGATTGTAGATCGTTAATGAGGCTTTGTGCCCCCCATCNCCGCCGCCAAAAGCAGCCAATCAGCATGGATTTCCTTCATTTTCCATACAATCCAAAGACACACAGCTTAGGTGAACTGGAAAGTCTAAATTTCCTGGAACCTTCCTTTACCTTTTCTGTGTATGTATATACGTATGTATTAATGTCAGCCAGTACTGGTGATGTCATACTTTATGGTGATGTCATACTTTCTGCATGTGTGGGTGTGTGGGTGTGTGTGTGGGTGTGTGTGTTTGGTAAAAAAAAAAAAAAAAAAAAGTTTCTGTTGGGGATTAAATATCCTCATGGCTTTCAGATCAGTTATTCATCTCTTCTTTCTCTCTCTGTTTCTCTCTCTCTCTCTTTTCCTTTTTGGTTATTCATTCTTTAAGTTCTCTCTCTCTCTCCCTCCCCCTCTCTCTCTCTCTCTCTCTTTCTCTGTGTGTTTTCTTTAACTCTTATTTCTACCATCTCTCAGGTCTTCCATTTTCCTCCCATTGAATTTTTACTCGCTGCGAGATGCTTATGAGAAATGAGACGCTGCTGGAAAACACACACACACACACACACACACACATTTCAGTGATTTTTATAGGAGTTCATATCACCTTCAAGCCTCTTATATGTTCTTTATTTTCCCCTGAGCTGCCTGCTTCACTCTCACTCTCTCATTCTCGCATAAACACACACACACACACACACACACACACACACACACACACACACACAGAGAGAGAGAGAGAGAGAGAGAGAGTCCAGTACATCTCTGTCAATTAGGATGATGGATATGGCTCTGCATCCTGTCTGTCAGACACACATCTGCTAATATGGAGCCCTGAGAACACTTCCTGTCCACAGGTGTTTTTCTCTCTCTCTCTCTCTCTCTCTCTCTCTGTGTGTGTGTGTGTGTGTGTGTGTGTGTGTCCATGGATTTGTAAATGTAGACCAACAGTGTTTTTTTAATGTCTGTACCTGTGTCATTATGCTCATACGTGCATTTGTGTCTGTGCTCATATGTATGTGTATATGTTTGGGAATGTGCTTGTGTGTGTTTCTTTTTGTGTAGTGGTTCCAGTGTGTTGATGGTTTAAAGGAGCATACCGGTGATCTCTCCAGTTTTATGTTTTGGAAAATGATTGGCCGCACACGTATGCAAGTTGTTTATACTGGGCTCAAATATGCAAAATCACCGGTATGCTCCTTTAACTAAGTGGGTTTCACCTTGTGTTCTGTGTAGCTGCTGAACACAAAACCAGAATCTCTCTGTCCATCAGCGACCAAGCGTGAAATAGTGATTTCCACTGAGGACGGCCGTTACACTAATAGAGGTTTTAACAGCAGAACGTCTTTAAAAAGCTGCTGATTGGATAAAAAAAAAGAGTTTTTATTCTGCAAACAATTTACCTTTAACTTAATGGGTAGACTTTGCACATGAACTCCTCCAAATGGCAACAGGAAGTACTGTAAAGGTTTTAGTTGTCATACACAGGTTGATTGATAAGTTCTGAGCCTTAAAGAGGTCTGACTCTGGTCTTGCATTTCATTACTTTTCAGCGTAATATCCTTTCAGGTCACCAAGGCCATAATCATACACTCTCCAGATCAATGTATTGATGTATTGATTGATTAGCAGCAGAGATGTAGGTGTTAACATTAAGTAAACTCCACCTTTGATGATCAGATCAAATGATGCTGTTAAAGGTGGAAACACATCAATCTTAGCTAACACTGTGTTCAGGTTAGCGTGTGCTTGGATGTTCTCAGCATGTTGCTCCATTCTCCTGTTCAGTGTGTGAAGGCAGCACGTCTTCTTCACATCATGTGGTTTTCCACATGTTGTCTCTACATCAGATTCAGCTTCTGCTGTCATAGTTTTCTTCTTCATGGATCAAATGATGCTATGACTAGGAAAGGATCCACATTCATCTTTGTTACTCTGATTTACTTTGACACCATAGAAACTACTTCCTGTTTGGAGTTTCTTTCTCTGCCCCCAGACATTTCTGACCAATGAGCAGACAGAGTGTTGTCACATGACTTTTGCTGATAGATTTTGGTTTGATTGGATGTTCTCCTGTGTGAAACTGAACCAAATCAAGTAGTAAATGCAGATTTTTAACAATTTAATTGGTGATTCAGACCAGAGCAAACAATCTGCAGATCTGAAAACGACCTAAGCTTGTGGAATTAGCCTTATCAGCCCACTGACTAAAGTAAGTAAAGGGGTATTTCCTCTTGTTATGTCACAAGAAAGAAAGCTTGCTTGTAATCCCTTCCTCTCATCTCTATTACCCAGTAGGATTGGACAGCAGCAAACCCATGTTCTAAATGTTCATATATCTGTTCATCTGAGCTTCACATGATCTTCGGTCACGCTGTGATTTTGTCATAAGCAGAACCCCTTCAGCATACACTGCGAAATCCTCCTGGATTCTAAGTGAAATTCCACACGTAAGCTGAGACGACAAAAGCAAAGCTGAGGTTCATTCTGAACAGATGCACACAGATAGTGGAGAAAATCCTTTCTGCGTTGTGGGATTACGGTCATTCATAATGCTGCTAAAGTGAAAACGTCTGTCAGATCGCAGACTTTAAAATCCTCAAAGTTCTGCTGTGCGGCTGAGACAACAGCAGCTCCATCAGCCTTACAGAGATGTGACTTCACAGTACTTCCCAGCCAAAGCCTGCGTTGCCTAGCAACTCAGTCTGCAGTGGCAAGATACAGGGGTGTTTCCTGGCGTGTGAGAGATGTGTGTGTGCTGCCCGTGGGAGTGTGTGCATGCATGTGGAATTGTTTGTACAATGAGCCTATTCTGAAATCTATGTTCGTACATTTCTCATGTAAAGTTCACTTTTTAAAGGATTGTACTGAAATTATACCTTCATCCATCAAAGGACATTTAGATGATAATCTTGTTTTGGCTCAGTGCAAGTTTAGCACGTATATGATGTGGACATGGACAGCGCCGAAACAGACCGTCCGCGTGCAGGCAGGCGTTTTTTCGCATAGGCATCCTAGGCCTAGGGCGCCACCCACTGGAGAGAAGGGATTTTTATTTATTTTTCTTTTGCCAATTAATTTATTTTAAAGTCCTGCCACCTCCATTTGTTCTGTCGGTTAAAGTTGCATTATTATTTCTTTTGTCAGATGTAAAGGTACAGCATTATTTTTTTGTCTTGAGATTTTTATCTTTGAAACAGAGAACAAGACACTTATTATTTTTTGTCAAAGCTTCTTATACATTATGTCAAAGCTATATAAATGCTTCTATAAATACACGGTCCCCTGATTTAATTTGTTCCTCTGCGTTGTTCTGCAGTAGAGTACCGAAGATTTATGAGAGATTCTGGTACTCCTGAAAATGTCCGGTACTCTGAAATGAAAACCTCAGAGGTCCCGGTACTGTTGGCGTGAAGTGGACCGGTATGTACCGACCCACTTCAAGCATTGGTCGTCGGTAATGCTGATAACATGTGTGCAGGTGGTATTTATTGGGCTAAAGTAGGGGTGTCGCGATATATTGACGATAACCGGGATATTTAAAAACTGAAATATTGATATCATGTTAATAATACACATATTGTGTAAATAATCCAGCGCCTCTTAAATGTGACATGACGCCATGATGCAGTAACTAGCTAGCTAGCTAGCTACTACCACAGTGTGTAGCTACTACTGCTGCTGCACTAAATCCTGATGGAGGAGCTGACAGACAGAGTGAGACACTCCACCCTAATCTGAAAAAAGTTAGCTGCCAGTGTGGAGTTTTTAGGATTCGGTAACAAAGACAGGAAGTTGGTAGACGCCCCAGTCTGCAGGAAATGCTGACCGACAGGAACCGCTAAAGGGGGTGATACCACCAACCTGTTCACCACCTTCACCTCCATCATCCTGCAGATTTCACCACAGTAGAGACAGGAAGTAGCAGTTAGCTTGCTAGCCCTGAAA
>VXCM01005589.1:0-41069 GCA_014773175.1 Lucifuga dentata
GAGAGGAGGAGATTGTGGATTTGTGCTGTTAGACGTGCCTCCGTCCGTGGAGACGGCAAAGAATGGTAACCAGCAAAGTCCACACGTCTTTGCAGCAAACATTACACGTCATAAGATATCCTGTTAACCCAGTCATCCTCAAAATCCGGACTCTGAACTGTCTCCAGACTGAGCAAATTCTACTTTTTATATGTATTATTTGTATTATCTGCGGGACATCGCTGCGACGCAACGAGTCAAAACCTATTAGCATTCCAATCCGACCCTGGCTTGACTGACTTTAATAAACGGACCTTTGTCTTCCTGAAAATTTTCTTTGTGGACTTTTAATATTTTTATTTGAGTATCCCTCTGTCAACTTAACCTAAATATTACTGCCTTGTCACTACTGCCATAGAACGCTGACTACAGTCAACCTGAAACTAACAACGCCTGGGATCAACGTTAGCTAGCTAACGTTAGCTAATTAGCTGTCCTTCACTTCCCAAACAGCAGCATTATTGACCATCCAGATCCAAAATACATAGAACCGTATGTACTTTTGTAGCTTTCATCCTGGCGGCAGTGTAAGGGATTCTCCACAAGATATATCAAACATCGCCATATTGGAGCTCTGACAGGGACTTTGCTGTTTTTAGTGATAGAAATACTAGCGCTGTGTATGGATCACAAACGCCCAAAACTTGCAGTTTGTTCACATATGTTTGTTTTTCTTCTTTTGAGAGGTGATCTAAATATTCGTGGCTTGAAACAGATGGAAAGTTGACAGGNTTTTTCTTCTTTTGAGAGGTGATCTAAATATTCGTGGCTTGAAACAGATGGAAAGTTGACAGGCCTTTGCTGCATTTCTATGGAGCGTCCAGTGTTGGCCGCCGTGTTGCAATGCTGTTTTACCCTCCAGGTATCCGCACCAGTCACGTGACTGAAAATTATGAATAAAGGCAGAAATGTGGCACCAACATCCCAGCACTGTATGAAGTTGAAATCCAGCAAGTTTGTTGCTCAGGACCCAAGGACGTGTGAAGTTGTTTGGATGAGTTCTGCAATTGAGCTGTGCCGGTAAAAAGTAGTCCATGCGGCAGGATACGCTCCGGTCTAGTGGCACAGTCTCAATCTGACCCTGTACAGCAAACAAAGCTAGCTCAGAGGACGTGCAGAAATAAACTGATGGCAGGCATGCTGCAGCGCATGCCAGAAAGTCCAGCCCGTTCTGAACAGACACGTTTAGAACGGGAACTGCACTAGTTAAAATGAAAAGGTTTAATTTACTCAACAAACATCTCTGGACTCTATTGAATTATAAAACATATGAGCATTTTTTCCTGATGGCACTACAGCATGCATCAACTCTTGTGTCGTCGAGAGGCTGCAGGTTTTTTCAGTCCGCCTGAAAACAAAACATGAGCAGAATTCAATAATCAGAAAATACTCAAAGAAGATATGGATTGGACTGGTGAAGGGTTTGGTTGGACTGAAATCCTGCAGCCTCTCGACTTTCCTGAAACTGTTTGACACCAATGCACCAATGCTCACAAAGTGTCCAAAAGGGTGGAATGGCATGAATGTGCTCACAACATTTCATGATAACATGCCTGTTATGATATTTCTTGCGTGCTTTTTGAAATCTGACAATGAGGAAAGCGTCAGGATTCCTGTTCTGGGGACCATGAATATCCACAGGAAATTTCAGGACGTATGCTTTGTAACCGACACGTTGATGGGTAGACAAAACATCTGAATACGATCCAAAGGCGCATAAAGGATCATTCATCGTTCTCTGGATGCCTTTACAGATTTTATGCTGCTGAAATCTGCATCGCTCTGAACTTCCTGCATGAAAAGGGCATCATCTACCGAGACCTGAAGCTGGACAACGTTCTTCTGGACCACGAGGGACACATCAAGCTTACGGACTATGGCATGTGCAAGGTATGACGTAACCATAGGAGATCAGAGAACCGCATCTTTTTCTTTTCCCTCCTCCACTTTGCTGCTTCTCTGCGATCATGAGTTTCTCTTCTGTTCTTTGATCCCATGTTTTGTTCCACTCAGGAGGGCATCAGACCAGGTGACACCACCAGTACTTTCTGTGGGACGCCCAACTACATCGCACCTGAGATCCTCAGAGGAGAGGACTACGGTGAGTACACGTAGAACTACCATGCACAAGTGATCCAAGTGTGATTATTATTATATTATTATTATGGGATATATCAGATATGGGTTGTAAACAGTGAAAAAGGCACGTGGAATCAGATCATGGTTTTTTTTCTTTCTTTTTTTTTTTGCATGTGGAAACAAATCTGATACGTATCGGATATCCACCAACGCGATGCTCATCTAAACACGCAGATCAAAGTTTCCCTGTCATTCCAACTCGTGTCATAAAACTGACACTCTTCTTTTGTCCACATATGTATGATGCAGCAGCAATCATTGCTGTGCTGCCGAAGCTGCAGCAAATGCTGCAATTCCCTTTCTCTGCCTTAAAGGACCATGTCATCCATTTTGCATGTTTGAGCCTAAAGGCTGTTTGACACCAAGCGCGGCACAAATAAGCAGTGCGAATATGCGAATATTTTCACCGCGAAACTGTTGCGTTGTCAAAACTGTTTACACCCGTCGTGACGCGAATATCTGACTGCTCATCAAGAAAGTTTGGCGGCGCGACAGAACATCAAGATGGATTCAGCATCACCCAGTGATGATTTGGTGCTGATCCTTTTGACAGAGAAGAAGAGAAAACGTTTGTGGATTCATCCGATTCTGGAGGGAAGGAAAGNCTGATCCTTTTGACAGAGAAGAAGAGAAAACGTTTGTGGATTCATCCGATTCTGGAGGGAAGGAAAGAACACGGAGAGTTTCTCAGATACAGGAGCTGAAACTTTACTATGATGCTTCAGACTAGGTTTCAGGATGTCGGTGGGCCACGATGCAGCTTCACATCTGAGGAGGCAGAGGACAAATTTCAGGGAGCCGATCAATCCAGAACAGCGTATGGCAGTGTGTCTCAGGTCACATTCATATCTGAGACCAGTTTTATTATTGGCTGTAGGCACAGGCCGTGCGTAAGGCGCACATGCCAGACGGGCACGCGGACTGTGCTGTGGATGAACTGGGTCTTTAAGCACAGGCTGTCTATAATAAAACTGTGCGTGCTGAGTCAACATCAAATGTTGAAAGCATGATGACGGTTTTGATTGGCTGATCCTCTGTTGCTGCAGGCGAAAGAAGGAAAAAATCGACATTGGGGCGAATAAAATAATTGCCGCAGTTTCGCGATGGGAAATTTCGCCTTGTATGTGTATAGTCTCATTGACTGATGTAGTTTTTAATTGACGCGATTTATTCGTGTCTGAAATCGCTTTCAGTTTAAAAGAGCCTTAATTATTCTATTGTCATGCATGTCACATTACTGATAATCATTTCCCAAAGGATAAAAGCATATTTCAGCTTTCCTGATATTTTGCAAAATCTCTTAATCTTTCAAAATCAAATATTCAAGGGATACACCCACCTTAAAAATCCATGTTTCTCCTGCTAATTAGTCACAGTCTTTTAAATTTTTCCATAAACACAGGTCTTCTTTTGGGACTATATTCCCCGGTGGAGGCATACATTCACTCCACGCTTTTTATTGAGCTTAAACGCTAAAATTACATAACTTCTAAAAAACCCTGAATACACGTCTTGTTGGTGATGATGGATTACCTATCCCAAGAACGTTTCAAGTATCAACAAGTTGATTTTAATAGCAGAATGAACTGAAACCAATGGAGGTCTGGAAGGTAGGAAAAACATTTTTAATTCACCGTTCCAGTAGTATGCTTTGGGAAATGATTGTCAAGAATGTTACGTGTTTGAAAATTGAATGTATAAGGCTCAAACATGCAAAATCAGAGTATGGTCCTTGAAGTCATTGTGAAACTTTAAAGGTGCTTTGAGAAGCAAACAGTTTGTTTAATTATTTCTGTCTCATTTGTGTCCGTTGTGACTTTTTTTTTTTCGTCCATCATTAACTTTGTGCATTCGGGTTTAAAGTGTAAACGTGGGCTGTGGGGCAGAATGAGGTGTCAACAAATCAGACAAAGGCAAAAGAACATCAGAATTTGTCATGAAGCTCTGCAGTGTAAATGCAGGCACGTCTCTGGATGTCATCTACACACGACACATGACGTTTCTTAAAGTCAGATGATTGGACGGCGTCTCTCTGCTCTCCCAGGCTTCAGCGTGGACTGGTGGGCGCTGGGCGTGCTCATGTTCGAGATGATGGCCGGCAGATCCCCGTTTGACATCATCACCGACAATCCTGACATGAACACGGAGGAATACCTCTTTCAAGGTGAGACAGGAAGTTAACACTCTTTTGGGTTTATACCTGTAACTCCACCCACTTACACTGTCAGGTAAGTGTTATGGCAAAACTGCCCAGGAAAAGTTTTTTGAAATTGGAGAGAATGGTCACTCTGATCAATTTTAGCTTTTTTTTTTTTTTTTTTTTTTTTCACTTTTTTGTCGGTTTTTCAACTAAAGTTTCTGCACTGTGGATTTGTAATCTGCATCATTTCTTACTCAGAAAGTCACAGAATCTAAAAACTGTCAAAATCTGGCTCTGAGAGGCTGAATATTGACTTTTTATTTCTCTCTTAGTGTCTTGTACAGTATCAGTCCATTTTACATAAACTGGAATCTACCCAGAAAGATTCTAACAACATACTCTTTGGTTTTGGGAATGCGAGTGTAGAGTAATATTGGGAAATCAAATATATTTAGAACACATGGCATGCAGCCTGGTGCCATTTAAACAAAAGAAAAAAACTTTTAAAAAAAAAGTGAATTTAACCCCTCAGGAGGACACACACACACACACACACACACACACATCATACTGTGAGCGACTATAGAAACAAACAGATTCCATGTGAAGGAACATCATCACCTCTGGGCTGGAAAGGATCCATGGCTGCTACACCCAGGCACAGATTACGTCGTTTGTTACAGCGGAGAAGGTGATATTTCAGAAACGGCTTATTGCACGTCCTCCTTGTTACTTACCGTATATACTGGAGTATAACTGAGTTTTTATTACCAAACTTCACAAAGCAAATCGGGGGTCGGCTTACACACGAGAAATTCAGATTTGATCCCAGAGAAGGAAATTACCACTACCCATGAAAATAGTTTAAATCATACCTTAGAATGAGATATTTCCTGACTAAACATCTTATCAGCACATTTTGCAGCAGCCAGTAAGCTCTGCTGTGATTGGTCAGTTATGGTAATCAGCTGCTGAAATAAATATCATGTTTACCGGTACGTGGATTATTTTCAATGACAATACCCAGAAAAACAGGTAATTTGCTAAACTAATAAATTGATGGAACAACATGCAGTGTAAATGCTATAAGGCTTATATATGGGTTTCTTTAAAAAGGTAAATTTGCAGGTCAAAATCAGGGGGTCGGCTTATACACGAGTATACAGTATATGGTAGTTGTGGTCATGCATCCAAACCTAATTTTTACAACATGTGAGTAAGGGAGATAGAGTACATGTACAGCATGGATGGAAGCCTGACTCAGGTCGAGGGAGCTGAGAGCTCAAGAACAAACGTTTTCATCTTTCAACTTCAGTTTCTGTAACAGATTATATAATTATATAACAGATTATATAATTACTAAGGCTGTGACTTGATTTAAAAAAAAAATTAACCAATTAAGCGCACAATTTTCTGCGATTAATCACAGAGACTTATAAACTTGTAATCATTATACATTGAATTAGTAAATTAATGTAGAATCAATGCAAAGGAAGTATATTTTAGATGATATTTGCTTAATGGCATTTTTTTTAATTACACTATAACCTGTGATTATTTATTTTCAACAAAAATACTACTTCAACAAGTACAATCTGAACTTCAGTGCCTTCAGAAAAGGCTCGATAAAGAAGATGATTCTTTCAGAACATCATCTTCTGCTGTGTTAAAGGACCATACCATCCATTTTGCATGTTTGAGCCTAATATATTCAATTTTCATACATCTAATGTTACTGACAATCATTTCCCAAAGCATACTACTGGAACGGTGAATTAAAAATGTTTTTCCTACCTTCCAGACCTCCATTGGTTTCAGTTCATTCTGCTATTAAAATCAACTTGTTGATACTGGAAACGTTCTTGGGATAGGTAATCCATCATCACCAACAAGACGTGTATTCAGGTTTTTTTAGAAGTTATGTAATTTTAGTGTTTAAGCTCAATAAAAGGCGTGGAGTGAATGTATGCCTCCACCGGGGAATATAGTCCCAAAAGAAGACCTGCATTTATGGAAAAATTTAAAGGACCGTGTCTTCATAAGGCTGTGTAACTATTAGCAGGAGAAACATGGATTTTTAAGGTGGGTGTATCACTTCAATATTTGATTTTGAAAGATTAAGAGATTTTATAACATATCAGGAAAGCTGAAATACAGTTTTATCCTTCGGGAAATGATTGTCAGTAATGTAACATGTATGAAAATTGAATATATTAGGCTCAAACATGCAAAATAGATGGTATGGTCCTTTTAACAAGGCGACAGTTTCTACCTTCCATTTAGCTAAAGCCTGTTGGTTTATCATGTGTTTGGCTAATAAGTGTATAAAGTCCCTGAAGCCTCAGCAGCACCTGGTGTTTCCTCTCAGGTGATGCATCAAAGACAAAACACTTTGGTGACAATTAAATCCAGCTTTGCAAAACGTTCATATTACTTTAGTTTTTTTTTTTTTTAAGAGCCATCCGCTAACTTTTTAACGTAGAATTTTTCCATCTAAAAGCCTGATCTTTTTCCTTCTCCATAATTAGCATAAGCATATAACGTCAGCCACAGGAAGTGAAAAAACATGCTGCATCATAGCACATTTTTTTATTAAACAGTCCACATTAATCGCAAAAATTAATACATTAATTTGCTCAGCTCTAATAATAATAATATATGTTGCTCTAATGGATATCTCAAATTGGATAATATCAATATCCACTTTTGATGATATAATTATGACTCAAGGGCTGACATTATGCTGTTACTAATGCTGGGCGAAGGCCAATCCAATGTGTTGTAGAATCAAAGAACATATTTGCTCGGTGAAGTTTTTTTTCATCAGTCTCTGAAAGCAGCTCTGCAGTAACAACATAACACGTGCTGATCCTTTCAGACCTGCCTTGTCTGTTTCACTTCCAAATGTCTTAGCTGTGGATGGTTTTATCGTGATGATCATGATGCAGTTATTACCTGCTAGCAGCTATTTTTCTACAGAAAGTGAGGTGGTTTTGCAGCTTTTACCAGCAGGTACCAGCAAGTTCTACAGTCCAGCAGGCTGGACTGTAGAACACTGAAACACAAACGGCCTCACACCAACACAGTATTACTAGATTCTGACAGAAAAAAAAAAAAAACCCTGAAAAAACCCCCCTGAATTTCTGCATTTGTTACTCATCAACTGTGATCTGAACTTCACCAACGTACAATAATACACACAAATAAAATTAATAATAACAGACACATGATCTGCATACACGTTACACTGATGACAACCATTTTTCAAAACACGCTACTGGAGCTGGAAATTTTAGAGACTGCCATTCCAGACTGCCATTGGTTTCAGTTCATTCTAGGCTATAAAAATCAACTTGTAGAGATCTGAGATGTGCTGAGATAAATAATCCATCACAGCGAACTCCATGGCGTTCTTTTTTTTTTATGTCGAATTTATTTAATTTCACTGATCCAACATGGAGCTGCATGGAGGAAAATGTATGCCTCCACCAGAGAATATAGTCCCAGGAGAAAACAGCTTTTACAGAGAAATTAAAACGACTAGCCTTCTACAACCTTGCGTAAGTGTTAGAAGCTGAAACATTGAATTTTAAGGTGTGCGTATCACCTGAACATTTGATTTTGAAAGATTAGGAGATTTGAAAAAATTCAAGAAAACTAAAACACGGTTGTCAGTAACGTAACATGTATGCAGGTTGCATGTATATTGGGCTCAAATATTAACCATCGCCGGTATGGTCCTTTAATGCTTGAATTTAGTTTCACTTTCACTTACTGTCACTTACTTTATTAGATACTTGAGTCTGAACCTCCAAACTCATGACCAATTATCTTCAGTTGCCAAATCTGATATGAGAAGTCAAGTCCAGTTTATTTGTAGCCAAAAATCACATATGATGGTTTAAAGGGCTTCACAGAGCCACACATCAGTTTCCCAGCCAGCCCAGGATCCCTAACAGTCCTTATCACATCAGGGAAAAATGGAACAAACCTCAGGAGAGGCAAGTCAAAGAAAGATTCCTCTCCTCGAACGGCTGCATGTACAACAGGAAGAAACAAATTACAAAGACATAAAAACATTAAAACACATATGAGTGATATAAAACAGCAAAGAAGAAGAAAACCTTATAAATATAAGACAATGCAAACATAAGAAAGAATAAAATAGATCATAGAACGCTCATCTTGTTCTGTTCTGTCTTGTTTTTTGTCTTGTAAAGCGGCTTTGGGTAGAAAAGCATTACATACATGGAATTATTATTATTATTATTATTATTATAGAAAAGAGAGAGAGAGAGAGAGAGAGAGAGAGAATGGCTATNTATTATTATTATTATTATTATTATAGAAAAGAGAGAGAGAGAGAGAGAGAGAGAGAGAGAATGGCTATCAACAGATCACGGCGTTTGAATGCATTGACTTTGAATTTCAGGCCAGAATCAGTTTCCCAGTTACTTCAGTACAACCTTGAAGCAACAGCAGACATAAGCCTTTCAACACACACACATCCCACACACACATACACTGAAAAAATATATTTTTACCTTTGCACTTATAAAATAGCGATCGTTTGTCTGCGAGCTTCAGCTCTACTGGCTTTATGTCAAACTAAAGCTAATCAGGACATTAGCTTGTGTTTGTTTTTTGTTTTTTGTTTTTTTGTTTAACAGAGTTTCATTAAGACTGTTAATGAAAAAAATCTAATCTTATTGAAAAAAACAGAATAAAACAAATTCTGCAGAGAAATTAAAATCACACTCATTTAGGTCTTTCCTGTTTTCAGCCAAGTTACAACTTGGCTGAAAAATTGAAAATTAATAAATCTAATCAATTATTTATTTGTAGTCTTCAGTTCTCAAGAGAGCAAGAGTTTGAGTTCTTATATATGTATCAGCCACATACATATAAATATATGTATATATGAATAAAAGTAATTATCACTTCTTTCTTTAAGAAAAACAGGATTTCAAAGAATCCATTGTCAAAGGTGAAAAGATGGGAGGATACCACAAAGTGTCTTTTGGAAACAAAGTTTATTCTGTCAACCAATTTATTCAGCCAGTATTAGTTCATTTATGACACTAATTACTTAAATGTTTAATATTGCAGAAAAAACAGGGCTTTATAATTCTAATCTTGGAGCCCTGGTTAATTTGATCTTCTGTTCATCTCAACAGTTGATTTTACTGCTTTTGGGATGAAACAACAGGATCTCCAAATTAAAATCTGAAATAAAGCGTGATTACCAGAAATCTGTCCAGTAAAAACAGAATGGTGAGTCACGATGACTTGTAACTGTAAATTGAACCAATATGAACCAAATCCTAAACTGAAATTGTGAACATTTTCGGTGTGATTTAGGCCAAAGGAAACAGACTGGCGGTGTGATCGCAGCCTCGGGGTAGAGGAACATATACAGCGTCCGCCCTCCTATTTGCATTTATCTTTTTCCAAGCCATATGGTGCTCTTCCATAGTACCCCCCCTCACACACACCCACACACTTTCATAGCGGAAATTCCTCCATAGTACTGCAGCCTCCGTGACGCATTACGTCTCTGCTGTGGCTGTCGGTGGCATGGCGCGGCACCACGGCGAGCATCTGCCACCAGTACCATCCTCCTGTCGGTCTCACCGGCGGAGTGCCGGGTTCCTGGATGAATGCCTGCTAACGGAAACCAACCCCTTCACTATAGGAGCCACCAGCCATATGTCACCTCGCTGGACCTCATGCCAGGCCGTGCTTTCGACGCTACACATGGCGATGCCAGCACTGAAGACAGACAGCCACCCAGAAACCAGCAAATATTCCAGAACCAGATAAAATATCACATTCTATTTCTTCTCAGATTACTGTATTGATAAAATCAGTTCAAATACACGTATGTATTTCTTTATTATCAGTTCCATGATTACTGGGTGGGACGCTTGCCTCACTTAAAGGACCAACACCCATTTAGCATGTTTGAGCCTAATATATTAAATTTTCATACACGTAACGTTACTGACAATCATTTCCCAAAGCATACTACTGGAATGGTGAATTAAAAATGTTTTTCCTACCTTCCAGACCTCCATTGGTTTCAGTTCATTCTGCTATTAAAATCAACTTGTTGATACTGTAAACGTTCTTGGGATAGGTAATCCATCATCACCAACAAGACGTGTATTCAGGTTTTTTTAGAAGTTATGTAATTTTAGTGTTTAAGCTCAATAAAAAGCGTGGAGTGAATGTATGCCTCCACCGGGGAATATAGTCCCAAAAGAAGACCTGCGTTTATGGAAAAATTTAAAGGACCGTGACTTCATAAGGCTGTGTAACTATTAGCAGGAGAAACATGGATTTTTAAGGTGGGTGTATCACTTGAATATTTGATTTTGAAAGATGAAGAGATTTTGTAAAATATCAAGAAAGCTGAAATACGGTTTTTGTTAAATAAATTTTTGTTAAATTTGTTAAAATTACATAACTTCTAAAAAAAACCTGAATACACGTCTTGTTGGTGATGATGGATTACCTATCCCAAGAACGTTTACGGTATCAACAAGTTGATTTTAGTAGCAGAATGAACTGAAATCAATGGAGGTCTGGAATGTAGGAAAAACATTTTTAATTCACCGTTCCAGTAGTATGCTTTGGGAAATGATTGTCAGTAACGTTACATGTATGAAAATTGAATATATTAGGCTCAAGCATGCAAAATGGGTGGTATGCTCCTTTAACCCAGCTTCTCTGTGTCATTCTCTTTCTTGTTTCAGCTCTAAACACTTTTTGGAAAGACTGAAGTTGTCCATCATGCTCAGATGTGCCTTTTTAATCTTTGTTTGTGCTTTTAAAGTTTTCATTTGTGCTACTGTCATTTTTTTTTAGATATTAAAGAATATTTTAGAGGTCATTCTGAGGTCACTCAGCACCCTGACCTGCTCCAAATTGACCTAAAACTGTCTTGTTTGTTTGTGCTTCATTTAGGGATGGTTGATGGTTGAAATGCTAAAAAAAAAAAAAAAAAAAAAAAAATGAAAACAAGTGTTTCGTTTAGTTTAATTACAAGCTGCATCACCTGCTATACTGCACTTTGCCACTAAGGGCGCTAAACACTTCTGGTGCTGAATGACTTCAGAATGACCTATAAAATATTCTTGATAACAGCACAAACGACTGAGAGTCTTTTACGTTATTTAGGGGTCAGACTTCTCTCAGGTTTCACTTCGCCATGTCAACCAGAACTTCATCTTATGCACAATTTCCAGAAACGTCTGTCCTGTTATTTTTGTTGCACTGCGGCTGCTTTTCATTTGCTGGATAAAATTGAAGGATGAGAGCAGCCAGGTTTCTATGAGAACATGAACAACGGTCACGTCACCTTGAGGCACAGCGACCACCGGGGCATGAAGCTTTAACCCGTGAAGCAGCTACAGCCTCAGATTTGAGGGAGGAATATTTTTTCCTTTGTGTTTTTTCTTTTGTTCTTTTTCGCGTGGCATTATTGAGCTGTGGGAGTCTCAAGGCTGTGGGTTCACCATCAGAGCAATGCAGAGAACAGAAATGTCCTCTGTATCTCCTCCTCCCTCCCTTTGACTCCCACGCAGCAGACGTAGTCACCCACACGCAGGCCGGACCGTGAATCATCCTCCTCCCTCCTCACGATTGTCCTTTTTCTCTCTGTCTCTCACTTTTTTTTGTTGATGTCCTTCCTCTCTTTTTGCCAACAGTTATTCTAGAGAAGCCCATTCGCATCCCAAGGTCTCTGTCGGTGAAAGCTGCCAGCGTGCTCAAGGGCTTTCTGAACAAGGTGAGAGTATTTCTCTGGCCACATCCACTGCTGCTCAGTCATCATGTGAGCCATCGTGGCCAAGACCATGTGCCGTGTTAGGACGGCCGACATAGCAGCCTCTCCTTCTTAAAGGACCATACCGGCAATCATGAATGTTTGAGCCCAATATATATACAATCTGTATACATGTTACGTTTCTGACAACCAATTTTGAACATAAAACCATATTTTACTTTTCCTATTACTTTTTCAAATCTCCTAATCTTTCAAAATCAATGTTCAGGTGATACACCTTAAAGTTCAATGTTTCACCTTGTAATACTTATGCATGATTGTAGAAGGGATGGTAATTTTAATTTCTCATTTAAAGCGTCTTCTCCTGGGACTATATTTCCTGGCGGAGTCATACATCGTCTTCCTTGCAACTTCATGTTGGATTGGTTAAATAAAGTTACTTTAACAAAAAAAACTGGCTACACATGTTTGCTATGGTGGAATATTTAAGGCTCTACAAGTTGATTTTAACAGTGTACTGGAACTGAAACAATGGCAGTCTGGTAGGTAGAAAAAATAATTCTGAAGTTTACCGCTGAAGTAGCGTTGGGGAATGTTTGTCAGTAACGTAAGTGTATACAGATTGTATGTAATGGGCTCAAACATTCAAAATTGCTGGTATTGTCCTTTAAAAAACGATGCTATTTAAGCACACCAGAAATAGAATGAAAAGATTCATTGAGTAAATGGAGAAAGTAGATATGCAAAGCTAGAAAGTGGAATGTGCAGCATGAAGCAGGTAAAATCTCATAACAATGATCTAAATATTTCACTTATTTCTTTATGTGCATTTATAATCATATACCCCACATACATTTACAGTATGGCACAGTATGTTTCTGTATGTTACAGTATGGTACAGTATGTTTCAGTATGGTACAGTATGTTTCAGTATAGTATAGTATGTTTCAGTATGGTACAATATGTTTCAGTATAGTACAATTTGTTACAGTATGGTAAAGTAGTTTCAGTATGGTACAGTATGGTAAAGTTCAGTATGTTTCAGTATGGTACAATATGTTTCAGTATAGTACAATAGGTTTCAGTATGGTACAGTATGTTTCTGTACGGTACAGTATGTTGTATGGTACAGTATGTTACAGTATGTTTCTGTATGGTACAGTATGTTACAATATGTTTCAGAATGGTACAGTATGCTTCAGTATGCTAAAGTATGTTTCAGTATGGTACAGTATGTTTCAGTATAGTACAGTAGGTTTCAGTATGGTACAGTATGGTACAATATGTTTCAGTACAGTACAGTATGGTAAAGTACAGTATGTTTCAGTATGGTACAATATGTTTCAGTATAGTACAATAGGTTTCAGTATGGTACAGTATGTTTCTGTATGGTACAGTATGTTGTATGGTACAGTATGTTACAGTATGTTTCAGTATGGTACAGTATGTTGTATGGTACAGTATGTTACAGTATGTTTCAGTATGGTACAGTACGTTACAGTATGTTTCAGTATGGTACAATGTGTTTCAGTATGTTTCAGTATGTTACTGTATGTTTCAGTATGGTACAATATGTTTCAGTATGTTACTGTATGTTTCAGTATGGTACAATATGTTTCAGTATGTTACAGTATGTTTCAGTATGTTATTGTATGTTTCAGTATGATACAATATGTTTCAGTATGTTATAGTATGTTTCAGTATGTTACTGTATGTTTCAGTATGGTACAGTATGTTTCTGTATGGTACAGTATGTTTCAGTATAGCAGAGAGTTTCTCAGCACTGGCGACCCCACACAGGATTCGGGTTGGGTGATATATAATTTTTTATTTTTTTACCATGTTAATTTGTAGTATAAGTTTTAAATATTGTCAGGGAGCTGGAGGGAGAATCTGCCTGTGACACTTTGGAGGCTTAAACAGACTTGTGGTCATGATGAGGGTCATGAGGGTCACTGGGTGCGGTTTCTGAAGCAATGATAAACTTGTCCACTTGTAGTATAAAACGATAAAATTAGCATGTTTGTCATATCGGTGCTTGGACTCTTACTGTGTCCGACACATAGGTGTGTCCCCAATGCACTGAAATGTCCCCTCCCGACTTTCCCTCCATCCTCCCCTCCATCCTCCTTTCCTCCATGACCCGGAAACTGAACTTGTCTCCTCTGCCGTTCCAAACCTGGAGGAAACGAGCAGAGCTTTGTTTTTTCCTCCAAGCATCTCCTCCTGTGGAGGATACATGCACGTATCCTTTCAGGAAGTGTTTTTAACACTTCAGCATGACATCACCATGGCCACGCCCCAACCCCGCCCATCCACGCTGATCAGCAAACACAAACTCAGTTGAACTCCTGCCTGTCAGACGCAGATTTCTCCATCAACAAATATAAACACGTCTGCTGATTCACAGTCAGTCTGAGATCGTTTCAAACAGCAAACCATCGACTTTCATCAGAAAACACAAATCTGTGCGTTCATCAACATAAACATTTATTAGTGACTTAATAGAATTACAGCTGGGACAAAGTTTCCTGAATATTTCTGTACAGATGAATATGGTGATTAAAGGGCGACCAAAAATTTAAAATGTGTTTGAAACAAACTATTATACAAAGTAATTCTGTTTGAATGACCAACACAGAAATACACACATTTATCAAATGGGGACAGTTGTTTATTAATAATTATTCAATTTCTTCTTTTTAAATCATTAATATATACTGTAAAATAATGTTGTTATTAAAGAAAATGACATACTTACAACTAGATGATGACTACTTGGAACCAACTTTTCAAACAAGGCAACATTTATTTTAAACTGGTCACGTTAGACTTCACTGTAAAACGTACCAGAATGTCTTCTGTTCAGGTACAACCCGGTGCAGATGCAATTCTGATCATCCTAATGAAAAAATCTATATCACACATGGGTGTGTTGGAGACGTTATCAGCATTGTCAAAATAGTAAAAGTTGTGATTGGACATTTCGTCACTGATCGATGATGTGATGATGGTGGTGGAAACATAACTGTCCCGGTTCTCATGTCTGTCGTGTCCTCCTGCTCCTTTCCTCCTCTCCTAAATCCTCCACCTCACACTTCCAGATAGGAATGGAGATGCACCTAGTGACTCAGTAATTAGCTATAAAAGTGCAGCTCAAAAATTAGAATAATGTGAAAAAGCTAAAAATGTAAACAGTTTAGTTGTCTTATACAAAGTTAATGCAGCACAAGAGCTGTACTTTACTCTGTAAACATTTTCACTGGGTTCTAGAACGTTGAAACAGAAAATATTAAAGATTGCAACCAAATTTGTGAATTCACCTTGTCTCAAAATATTAGAATAAAACAAGTAGGGCTTGTATTGAGGATTGCTTCTTCAGCCAATAAAAGTTTTTCAAAGTAAACTTTATTGCTACAGACATTTGCAAGGCTTCTGATCTAACAGTTGTCCAGAAAACAGTTACTGACACATTCCACCAAGAGGGAAAGTCACAGAAGGCTATCGCTGAGAAAGCTGGCTGTTCCCAGAGCGCCGTGTCTCAGCATCTTTCTGGAAAGTCAACTGGAGGAACAAGGTGTGACAGAAAGAGGTGCAGCAGTAAGATGGACGACCGCAGCCTTGATAAAGTTGTGATAAAGAGCCGGTTTGATGTGGGAAAGATCCATATCGTATATGGATATGGATATATCCAGATCATCCATGGACAGAGTCAGGAGTTGATGCATCAAAGGCTACGATGCGTAGACGGCTACAGGAGACGGGGTACATGTCCCACTTCTCAACTCCAGGCAGCATCACATGTGGCTGACTTGGGTTAAAGAGCAGCAAGACTGGAGTGTTGCTCAGTGGTCCACAGTGCTGTTTTCTGACCAGAGCAAGTTTTTAATCTCATTGGCAAGGCTGCAGGGTTTGGAGAAGGGCTGGAGAGGCACAGAACCCAGCTGTCTGAAGTCCAGCCTGAAATTCCTGCAGTGGTTTATGGTTTTGGGGTACTGTGTCATCTGCAGGCGTTGGACCTTCATGTTTCCTCAAGCCCACAGTCAATGCAGCATCTACAAGCAAATCTTGGAGAACTTTATGATTCCATCAGCCAAAAGACTATTTGGAGATTCAGAATTTTGGTTTCAGCAGGATTTGGCACCTGCTCACAGTGCCAAAACCATCACTGCTGGGTTTGCTGACATCACATCAATATGATTTCTTGGCCAGCCTTAAACTTTTTTATTTCACCCTTATTTTACCAGGTAAAAACTCATTGAGATAAAAATCTCTTTTTCAAGAGCGACCTGGCCAAGACTTTAACCCCACAGATAATTTATGGGTGTTGTAAAGAGGAAAATGGCCCAGCTTGCGTTTAGCAGTCACACTGAGATGAAGGTTGCTGATGATCCACCTGGGCTTCCATTACACCTGAGCAGTGTCACCGTTTGTTTGCTCCACGTCACGGCGTATTCAGGCAGCCATAGAAGCAAAAGAAGCGCCAGCTAAGTACTGACTGACTTGCCGTACACACCTTTAAGTTTTTGAGCAATTTGTTTTATTCTACAGGACTTTTTGGTTGTGTATGTCATATATTCTAATATTTTGAGATACTGAATATTTAGTTATTCTTCTATACCATATTCTTGTATTATATTCTTAATACCCAGAAATATTAGGCTTCATTAACAAAATACAAGGGTTGTTTTCTGTTTAGATGTAGTGAGCATAATACATTACAAATTTTGAGATTCTAATTAAACTGAGAACAAATATGCAATTCTTTCACGTTATTCAAATTTTTGAGCTGCATTTGTAATCTCTGAATAATAAAGAATGGAGTTATTCCTATGTTCCCCAGCTCTGTATAGCACAATAGCACACATAATGGGTTATTCTGTTAACACACACATTAAGTGTGTGTTAACAGAATATTGAACTAGGGAACGCAGATACTCTCTCCAAAGATCAGCTGTAGCATCAACCTCTCATCACCAAACACCACGTGCTTTTTAAAGCCCCGAAGGCNCACACACACACACACACACACACACACACACACTGAAGTGCCATTTGAACAAAGTAAACAACATCTGACAGCACAAAAAGAACAGCAGAGGCGTTAGCCCAAGGCTAGCAAAAACACTGGCCTGTCTGCATGTCAGTAAAGTCAAACTGTCTGAGCATTTTTTCTTTTTTTCCCCCCACATTCTTAACAGACGCTGTTCTTCAGTTTGCTGCAGGAGCTCTGAAGTTGTTACATCCAGTGGCTGTAACTGGATCTGAAAGTCGTTCTGAGACAAACGCAGCTTGCTGTGTTTTTATGCAGACACATGACGTGATGCTTTTAGAGGAAAATCTGATTTTTTTTTTTTTTTTTNTTTTTTTTTTTTTTTTCTCCTCACATTCTTATCGGTCACAAGTCATTACAAGCGAATTGAAGTGAAGCCAAACGTCAGTAAATACAAGTGGGGTGACTCGAGTACAAGTCATCGACTTGATTGCCCATCTCTGCTCTGCTTTGTCATTTGATATAAATTAAAAATGCCAAATGGCAGAAATTGGCATCTTTATTTTTTTTTTTTTTTNTTTTTTTTTTTTTTGTTTAGGACAGTGTTTTTCTCTCTCTGAGGAGGAATGGTTATATAAGGAACGAGAATGAGAGTGAGCAGTAAGTGTAGCTTTACATCTACATCACCAAAACAACAATAACTTTGACAACAATCGACACGGACATGATGTTCGCTGAGATGAATCATCCAATTTAAGTACATTTCACTTCTTGGAAAATCAGTTTTCATACTTTAGTACAATAAATGAAACCAGCAGCTGCCTGGAAGGAAAACACAGTCAGAAATCTAAAACATTACACTTTAGAAAAAATATGTAGTATCAGTGGGTTAAAGGATCAAAACTGTGATTGTTTTTTTTTTTGGNTAGAAAAAATATGTAGTATCAGTGGGTTAAAGGATCAAAACTGTGATTGTTTTTTTTTTTGGTCATTTTTTGCATGTTTGAAAAAAGCCCAATAAATATTAAATATAACCTGCATATATACGTTACATTACTGACAACCATTTTCCAAAAGGTACTACCAGAACTGTAAATATTAGAATTGTTTTTCTGACCTTCCAGACTGCTATTGGTTTCAGTTCATTCCAGTACGACATAAAAATCTAGTTGCGACTTGAAATGCGTTTGAGATAAATAATCCATCACAATGAACCAAACGACGTTCTCTGTTTGTAGAAGTTACTGAATTTAACCAACGTAAAACAGATTTGCTCAGAATAAAAATATGTCTCCACCAGAGAATTTAGTCGCAGGAGAAGACGGCCTTTCCTGAGAAGTAAAAAATGACCGTTCCTTCTACATTTGGATGTGTGTGTGTTAGCAGATGAAACATTGAATTTTAAGGTGTGTATCACCTGAACTTTTGATTTTGAAAGATTAGGGGGTTTGGCAAAATAACAGGAAAACTAAAATATGGTTTTATGGTTTGAAAATGGTTGTCAGTAACGTAACATGTATGTGGGTAATACTGTATGTATTGGGCTTGCAAAATCATGGTCTTTTAAACGTGTAAAAACACTGGTAAGGTCCTTTACACACACGCACACACATATATATACATATGTACACCAATCAGCCCTAACATTAAACCTGCTGCCTAACATGGTGTAAGTCTCCTCGTGCCACCAAATCAGCTCTGAGCTTGGAGGCATGGACTCCTCAGACCTCTGAAGGTGTCCTGTGTATCTGCACCAAGATGTTAGCAGCAGATCCTTTAAGTCCTGATGTTGTGAGGTGGGGCCTCCATGGATCAGACTTGTTTTTCCAGCACATCCCACAGATGCTGGATTGGATTGAGATCTGGGGAATCTTGAGGCCAAGTCAACACCTTCAACTCTTCGTCATGTTCCTCAAACCGTTCCTGAACAATGTTAGCAGCATGGCAGGACGTGTTATCCTGCTGAAAGAGGCCATGACATCAGGGAACACCGCTGCATGAAGGCTGGACTTGGTCTGCAGCCATGTTTAGGTGCTACATGTCAAAGTAACATCACATGAATCAGGACCCAAAGTTTCCCAGCAGAACATCATCAGATCATCACCCTGCCTCCGCCGGCTCACCTTCTTCCNACGCCCCACATGACCTGCCGTGTTGGAGATGCTCTGACCCAGTCGTGTAGCATCACATGTTGGTCCTTGTCAAAGTCGTTCAGATCCTCACGCTGCACATTTTTCCTGCTTCAACAACTTCAACAACTGTTGATTTGCTGCTGATATATCCAACTTGATGTTGTTCACTTCCTGTCAGAGTTTTAACGTTGTGGCTAAAGGTTTAACATTGTGGCTAATTGGTGAACGCCCACACACACACACACACACACACACACACACACACACACACATACTGTATATAAAATTTAAAATGCAAATATATTCATTACACAGATGTTCTTCTGTGTACATGTCTGTAAAAATGCACGTGTTGCATTTCAAGCTTCATGTTTTTTTGCAGCAGCAGTTTCTTTTTTTTTTTTTTNTTTTTTTTTTTTTGCGGCGGGTCTCTGATGCATATTGCTGCTTCTGTTCACGCAAACGGCCTTGTAGCCTTTCACATGCACTTTGCCTTCATAAGTCATGGCCGTAATTGTTGTGATGAAACGGGTGCAGTCCAGTTAAGCGGTTGGGGGTTTGGGTGAGGGGCTGCTGCACGTGTGTACATGCAGCGCATGATGAAACGTTGGGTTGAGATAATTAGTATAAAATTTGTCCACATGGCGGTTGCTTCATTCTCTTAGGAGCTGGATAACATATGTACCCCCTGGACTTTATTACAACCCACATAAAGCTGAATGCAGGCGTGCTGACAGCAAATCTGCTTTGTTACATGTATAAATCCACAGCTCAGGCACTAAATTATGTAGAATAAAGTAGCACTGCCATGCTTTTGAAATTTTAGCTGCACTTTGAGCGCATTTTAAAACCGATAGATATCAAAAGATAAAGAAAAATGGAAAAACAGAATGGCAAAATTAGAGCTCAAACTGCTTCTGTTTGCTTTCCTGACTGTTTGCTTTGGTTCCAACAGGATCCCAAAGAGCGGCTGGGTTGCCAGGTCCAGACGGGCTTCACAGACATCAAGTCACACACATTCTTCCGCACTATAGACTGGGAGCAGGTAAGAGCTGACTGACTGCGTGACAGATCTGTGATCCCTGATAGTACTCATCTATTCAGAGGCCGGGTCCCACTGATACACACAACTGCTGAAGCTAATTCTTAACCTTTAGTTGATAGACATGTTATAGCTGTAAAAAAAAATGATCATTTTTCAGTATTCCTGAGTAGGAATCGGGAAAAAAATTGATTTTTTTTAATTAAATGCGATTCAAATTCAAACCATTCCGATACTGATTCATAAAATAAAAAATCAAATTTCTAATTGAACGCTAGTAGCATAAGTAACTCCAGTAGCATAAGTAATGCAAGCAGCATAAGTTCCGTGTGACGTGGCGCGACTACTCTACTACGGAAAACGTAGAAAACCAAGTTTGTATAAAAAACAACTTGGCGGCTGTGACTCCGACACCTTCAGGTTTAGATGTTAGGACATTTTAGTTTTAAAGCAAAAGGACACAAATGAGCCTGACAAAAGTAAGAACATTTACAAAACATGTAACTCAGAAGTAAAATTTTGTAGCAACACAATGAACTTATGGAACCGCTTGAGGAGGCGTCACGCCGCCGCTGTGAAGTCCGCAGCACGACACCTGAATGAAGACAGATGACGTAGAAAATGCATCGACCTGCAAGCTGCATCTGTCTCACCTCCAGCCAAAACAATAAGCCAGTTGTTACTATTTTTATATGGAGGATATGCGTCCTTACAGCGTCGCCGTGACAATGAGGGATTTAGGAACACACTTCAAATCCTGGAATCACGGAATGCTGAGCAACACGACAACATGTTAGTGAGACTGCTACACAAAGCTTCATGTGGGGGTCAAAGAGCATCAGAGCCAAAAGGCCAAAGTTCAGCCTGAACCCATTTCACTTTAATACGTTCATTAAGTTTTCAACATATATCAATCAATCAATCAAAGTTTATTTATTTATTTATTTATATAGCACCTTTCATACAAGTTAATGCAAACTCAAAGTGCAATCAAGGTGACAGACATTTCAGAAATATTGGAATTTGAGACTGATGTACATCAAAATAATAGTAAATAATAATACATAAGATAATAAAACATAAGCAGTAAGAAAAATATTAACATTTAATTTAATTAACTAGTTTTCAACTTAAATTAATTAAATTAAAAATTTTAAAAATGAAAAGTGATTAGACTGGTTTCACTTTTTTTAATCAATAATGTAATTTTGAAGACATAACCCTAACAAAATTTTCCAGAATTGAACCAAGGATTCGAAAATAGAAACTGAATCGAATCAGGAGGTTAGAATCGATATGCAGCCCGATGTTGATGGAGTTTTACTGGGGTCATGGGACACAGAAACGTTTTAATGAAAGCCACGCTGGTTAGTTTTGGTTAGTTAGCAGCATTTTAATGGAAGGTGCAGCAGGTTTTACAGACAGAGAGCATCGATCTGGTTCAGCTGGACTTGGTTTCGTTCTTGCCCTTAGTACGGTTCATTCGGTTAGGACAGGTCTGACCCAAACAGCTGCAACGAGATAGTTTTGAAGAGGTGCTCCCGATCCACTTCTAACTGAAACTCTGGAGCAGTTTGTTTGTGGTCTGAATATGATCCACACAACTTCTGAACAATCTATTGATCTGTTGATTGATCTAGAACAATCTACAGCAACCTCAGCTGGTATCTGTTTATTAGGTAATGGCCCATAATTTTTAGCAAATTGCTAAAGTCTAATATATTTACTATGTAAACATAACCAACAGTAACTGATGCTGCTGCTATTAGTGCTAATTACTTGAGTATTCAGCATGTAAGATGATGACATAAAAAAATTATACATTACAATCATACAAAAAATCAAAAATCATACAGCATGCAACATTCAAAGCATTATTAAAGGACCATGCTGTGTTCAATTTTCATACATGTTATGTTACTGACAATCATTTCTCAAAGGATAAAACTGTATTTCAGCTTTCCTGATATTTTGCAAAATCTCTTAATCTTTCAAAATCAAATATTCAAGTGATACACCCACCTTAAAAATCCATGTTTCTCCTGCTAATAGTTACACAGCCTTATGAAGTCACGGTCCTTTAAATTTTTCCATAAACGCAGGTCTTCTTTTGGGACTATATTCCCCGGTGGAGGCATACATTCACTCCACGCTTTTTATTGAGCTTAAACACTAAAATTACATAACTTCTAAAAAAACCTGAATACACGTCTTGTTGGTGATGATGGATTACCTATCCCAAGAACGTTTACAGTATCAACAAGTTGATTTTAATACCAGAATGAACTGAAACCAATGGAGGTCTGGAAGGTAGGAAAAACATTTTTAATTCACCGTTCCAGTAGTATGCTTTGGGAAATGACTGTCAGTAATGTTACATGTATGAAAATTGAATATATTAGGCTCAAACATGCAAAATGGTCCTTTAAGTCTTTGAGGTTTTCTGCAGGTGGATCGTTTTATCATGTCACAGGCGTTTGTGACTTCTGCTAACCTCATTTAGCTGATGCGTTTGATTGTTGCCTGTAACCTGGAAAACAGCAAAATCGTGACATTTCCTGAGAATTCAGAGCTCTGGACTTCACACTCCGATTATCAGAATTTTCAGTTCAGTATCTTAAAGGACCATTCCAGTGGTTTTGCATGTTTGCATCCAACATATACAGCCCACGTTATGTTACTGATAACTGATAACCATTTCCCAAAATATACTAATGGAGCAGTAAATATTAGAATTGTTTTTTCTACCTTCCAGGCTGCCATTGATTTTAGTTAATCCCAGTATGCTAAATCAACTTGTAGGCACTTGAAACATTCTTGAGCTGGTAATCCATCACAGCGATTACGACATCTGCTCAATTTATTTTTTATGGGAGTAACTTTATTTAACCGTATAGAAAATGTGTGTCTCCCAGAGAATATAGGCCCAGCAGAATACTGTTTTTACTGAGAAATTAAAACAACCGTGCTTTCTACAGTCAAACGTGCGTGTTGTCTGGTGAAACTTTCATTTTTAATGAGGGCGTATCACCTGAACGCCTGATTTTGAAAGATTAGGGAATTTGGCACAAGAACAGGAAAAATAAGACAGTTTAATGTTTTGGAAAACGGTTGCCAGGAAGGTAACATGTATGTGGGTATATTTATTGGTCTTAAACGTGCAAAATCCTTTAGGCGAGCCTGCTGTGTGTCAGTGAACACACTGTAACGTTTAGGGTGTGTGTGTGTGTGTGTGTGTGTGTGTGTTGCTTCCTGACCGACAGCTGATCTGGAGTTCAACTGTCAGTTCGCTTTGAATATCAACAAATGGAGAGTAAACCCTGCACGCCCCCATTTGCCGCCAATCAGCACACGGCTGTCACTCTGCGGCGTTCTGATTGGCCGTCAAACATGAAGGGAGTCGTCTGCTGTATTATATGAAGACATTAAACAAAGCAGGGAACACTCTGCTTTTTGCACAGGCTAAATGAGTGAGGTGGAGCCTGTGTGTGTGTGTGTGTGTGTGTGTGTGTGTGCATGTGTGTGCACCTGTATATGTTAAAAATGGATGATGCAGTTGTAGACATCGTTTGCAGACTATCACTGCACGCAACAAAGCGCCTCCCCCCTATGCTCAGCTACAACACAAATAAAAGTGAATTCCTAATCACACACAAATGCACACAGACACACACACACACACACACACGCACACACACACACACACACACTAGCACNAATGCACACAGACACACACACACACACACACACGCACACACACACACACACACACTAGCACCAACATATCCGTTAACGCTGTATTCGTGTGTTGAGGTTGTAGTTGATTGATGGCTTGAGTCTGATGTATGCAATTATTTGAAACCGACAGGAAAGCAGGATAGAGGGCATAGAATATGAGAATATGAAGGGTGTTTACAGCACCAAACCAAAGTTTCATACGTATCGAGTGAAATATAGAATCCAAACAACTTCAAGTTCAAACACACTCAATACCCAACATTGTAAATCATATTGGAGGAGGTATGGTACCGTGAAAAAGTGTTTGCCGCTTCCTGATTTCTTCTGCTTTTGCATATTTGTCACTTAATTGTGCCAAATCTTCTAACAAAATTTTATATAAGACAAGGACAGCCTGAGTAAATATACTGTAAAATACAAATTGCCTCTTAGTTGCTCAATCAACTAATTAACAGATTGAATAGATAACTGGTTGAAATAGACTGGACACAGCAGGCTGATTCCTGCAGCCTGTTGAATCTAAACACCATTAAATAGAAGTTTTGCAGCAACATGAAGCAGCTAAAAGGTCTCAACAAGCTCCACACGATGCCCAGATCTAAAGGAAAAACTAAACTGAACTGAAATCTATAAGTCTAAACTGAAATCTATAAGTCTGAAAGGTTCAAACTCATTTCTGAGGCTCTGGGACTCCAGCAAACACACGGAGAAAACACACGGAGAAAACACGGAACAGCCAGGAATCTTCCCAGGAGGCCCAACAAGCAAAACGTCTCCAAGAGCATTGACGACTCATCCAGGAAGTCACAAAGAACCCAGAGGAACATCTAAGGAGCTGCAGGCCTCGCTCGCCACGGGTAAAGTCAGCGTTCGTGATGCCACCATCAGAAAGAGGCGGGGCTAAAGAAAGAGGCGGGGCTAAAATGAATCCATGGAGAGCTGCGAGGTGAAAACCACGACTAACCAAGAGGAACATAAAGGGCCAGATTCATTAAAAGAAATCACGCTAAGTACACAGCATCACACTAAATATGATAAAAGTGATAACTGAAGCTCATTCATAAAGCTTCTCTACGTTTGAGCACCGTGTCACATGAAGGCAGCGTCGTTGTCAGGTGTGTCTCAGGTAGAAAACCAATGAAGATCAGCGTGTTAATGAGCTGCTTCATGTTTATCCTGATTCATCTGGTTTTAAAGCCACATTTACACGTTAAATCAGCAAAGAAACACAAATTCTGCTTCAGAGCTCCACATTTTAAAAGACTGATGCTAAAATAACAGCTAAACACACATATTAACCTCTGTAGTGTGTGTGTGTGTGTGAAGCTTTATGAATAAGCTCAGCACCATGAGAACGTGTGAGAGATCAGATCAAAACTCACCATTTAAAAACTGACTGATCAGCTGAGTGAGTTTATCTATCAAAGTTATTGATCACTAACACATGTGAGGCAAATACAGTATAAACGTCGCCCAGATTTCATACTGATGAAATTTATGACCAGAATGAAACACGTCTGAATTTTTTGTATGAATCACTTCCTGACATGTAAATAAGGAAATACTGTAGTAACGCCTCTTTCCAGGAAAATGCTAAAAGATGCTAACAGATGTTTATGAATGAGGGAACGTGGTCATGTGATGATATTTGACATATCAACAGGCTAAGTCATACGCTGCTGTTTATGAATCTGGCCCAAAGACTCTAAACACCTTGATGGCCCTGAGGCCTTTTGGGATAATGTAATACAGCTGGGATGAACTGAAACCAATGGCAATCTGGAAGGTAGGAAAAACAACTGTAAAATGCACTTCTCCACTAGTAGGTTTTGGGAAATGGTTGGCAAGAATGTTGGCAGGATGCAGATGTACATAAAGGGCTCAAACATGCAAAATCACCGGTATGCTTATTTAAAGCTTGACATAAAAGTGCAGAAATAAACCTATAAAAGCAAAATCATTTAATTATTTTATCAGACATTCATGCCAATATAAATCTAAGATCAACTCCAACCATTTCCTTATCTTCTTTTTTACATTCCAGTGTCCCTCATGGGACATTTAGATGGGGTGGCAGGTAGAATGGAGGGATGAAAGGGGAGGAAAAGAATAGTGAGTGTGTTAATGATGCTATGCTGTGAAGTACACACCAAAGGCAAACCTATCAAAGCCCAGCGACAGAGCTCACGTGCAGCGCAGAGGGAAAACAAGCAGCCAAAAGCTGCCAGCGGTGGAGAAGAGACGCTCTCTGCCCTCCAGACCTGACAGCCTGCCACGCCGCCGCTCCTCTTACCTCACATTAATATTCATCAGACAGCTCCTGAGGGAGAGCTGCGTTTTCTCTCTGAAGAGGTGACACGTTTGAATATCATTTACCTGCCGCCCTCTTTCATTCCTCTAAAACCTGGTTTTTCTGCGCTGTGGAGAGGGTGAGCAGTAGCAGTACAATCTACTGGGCTGTCTTCTTATTTTTTTAATAGACAGAAAAGACAGGTGGTTTTGCATGTTTGAGCCCAATAAATAATAATATTTAATATTTAACATATGCTATTAGTATAACACCTTTCATATAGAAATGCTTTACAAGATATGAAGAGAATTAAAAAGTCAGAACAAGCATATTATATGTAAAGGATAATAAGAGTACATAACTATGTAAGTATAATCATATACAACCGCATACAAGTTACATTACTTCCAGACATTTTCCAAAACAAACTACTGGAGCAGAACATTTTCAAATTGTTTTTCCTACCTTCCAGACTGGCTTCAGTTCATTCCAGTACAATATAAGAATCTACTTGTAGAGGTGCTTGCAACTTGAGTCGTGCCGAGATAAATAATCATCACAGCAAAATTGTTAAAGTTACTAAATTTAACCAATTCAACATGGAGCAGAACGGAAGACATGTCTCCAGCATGAGAAGACAGCTTTTATCAAGAAATTAAAACAATCTTCCAACATTGTGCTTATCTGTTAGCAGATGTAACATTGAATGTTAAAGGACCATGCCACCAATTTTGCATGTTTGAGCCTAATATATTCAGTTTTCATACATGTTACATTACTGACAATCATTTCCCAAAGGATAAAACTGTATTTCAGATTTCCTGATATTTTTCTAAATCTCTTAATCTTTCAAAATCAAATATTCAAGTGATACACCCACCTTAAAAATCCATGTTTCTCCTGCTAATAGTTACACAGCCTTATGAAGTCACGGTCCTTTAAATTTTTCCATAAACGCAGGTCTTCTTTTGGGACTATATTCCCCGGTGGAGGCATACATTCACTCCACGCTTTTTATTGAGCTTAAACACTAAAATTACATAATTTCAAAAAAAACCTGAATACACGTCTTGTTGGTGATGATGGATTACCTATCCCAAGAACGTTTCAAGTATCAACAAGTTGATTTTAGTAAAGAATGAACTGAAACCAATGGAGGTCTGGAAGGTAGGAAAAACATTTTTAATTCACTGTTGCAGTAGTATGCTTTGGGAAATGATTGTCAGTAACATTACATGTATAAAAACTGAATATATTAGGCTCAAACATGCAAAATGGATGGTATGGTCCTTTAAGGTGTGTGCATCACCTGAAGATTTGATTTTGAAAGATTAGCAGATTTGGTAAAATAACAGGAAAAGTAAAACACGTTGATGTTTTGCAGAATGGTTGGCAGTAACGGATCGTGTGTGGGTAGTTGCCTTCCATGAATATTAGCAACCATGGCAAATAAAACCAAAACGGCCCACTGAGAAAAATATTTGTTTCATGATAAGAATTTCTTTTTCCTTTCACTTATTTTACTTTAACAGACATTTATACTTTTTGTTAATATTTTGAATGAGAGCTCAAGAGGATAAACATAAACATAGACATTTTTTTTTCACAGCCCATTTTGCTTTTATTTACCAAGGGTGCCAATATTAGACGACGCTGTATTTATTGAGCTTAAACATGCAAAATCACCAGTATGGTCCTTTAAGTCAGAGACTAGATGCTGTCTGTGCACTAAGTTTCCACTTATCAGGTGTAATTGGACAGTTTGATGCTACAATAATCATACCTTTGTAAAGGTTATGATGTAATCTGTCAGAACTAAAGGCTGATTCTGTCCATCCAATCACCTTTATCACTGGAAAACACACACACACACACACACACACACACACATTCTGACAGGTGCTGTGATGTGAGAGCCCACGGATCACCCACACAGTCCTGGCACCAACTTTCTGCTTTCATGTATCCCTCTGGCCTCAGGAACACGCTGTGTGTGTGTGTGTGTGTGTGTGTGTGTGTGTGTGTGTGTGTGTGTGTGGCCTTCAGTATGATTCATTACCACCACACAGAGCCCATCCTGCCCAAAACACATCAGAGAGACTGGAGAAAGGAGGAGGAGAGGAGACAGGATGAAAGAATTGACAGTGAGTGAGAGAGAAAGAAGAGACAGACGAAGACAGGATGTGAGGGGTGAAACTGACAGAGGAGTGGAGGAGGCTGAGGGAGAGAGACAGAAGAGGAAACATGAAGACAGGAAGCACGAGCCGGTGTCGTTTTGTGTCTGTTTGAAGCCGTTTTCACAAAGTGCTTTGAACCAATAACACTAATGAAGCATACAAGTTGCTGCAGAAACCAGCAGGAAACACACACACACACACACAGGTTTGGCATGTTTGGTGTTGAACTCAAAGAACGCTCCTTATTTTTTTTACAGCATAACATAATAAGGAGCTTCGTGTTTGTGATTATACACATGAACACTGACTCTGTTTGCAGCATACAAAGACTTTAAACATGACTTTCACTTCATCTGCACGCTGAGATTCTGTACGCTATCACCATATTTACTTATATGAAATTTAGGTTCAACTATTGAAAATTTGGTACTTATTTGGTACCAGCTGAAATGATTAAAGGACCATACCACGGATTTTGCATGTTTGAGCCTAATATATTCAGTTTTCATACATGTAACGTTACTGACAATCATTTCCCAAAGGATAAAACTGTATTTCAGCTTTACTGATATTTTGCAAAATCTCTTAATCTTTCAAAATCAAATATTCAAGTGATACACCCACCTTAAAAATCCATGTTTCTCCTGCTAATAGTTACACAGCCTTATGAAGTCACGGTCCTTTAAATTTTTCCATAAACGCAGGTCTTCTTTTGGGACTATATTCCCCGGTGGAGGCATACATTCACTCCACGCTTTTTATTGAGCTTAAACACTAAAATTACATAACTTCTAAAAAAACCTGAATACACGTCTTGTTGGTGATGATGGATTACCTATCCCAAGAACGTTTACAGTATCAACAAGTTGATTTTAATAGCAGAATGAACTGAAACCAATGGAGGTCTGGAAGGTAGGAAAAACATTTTTAATTCACCGTTCCAGTAGTATGCTTTGGGAAATGATTGTCAGTAACGTTACATGTATGAAAATTGAATATATTAGGCTCAAACATGCAAAATGGGTGGTATGGTCCTTTAAATGTGTGTAAAAATACAGTTCTCATCAGCTTCAAATTAAAGGCTGAATCTAATATTTTTGTTATTCATTCTTCTTTTTTGTAAAGACAGTATATAATGATTAACTCATATAATTAAAAATACAAGACTTTTTCTATTAAAGCAAAAATATATATTGAAAAAGTATTGTAAAGGAGTCCAGTTGCATACAGGACTTAAAATTTCTTGAACAAACTTTGAATAAACTGAAGTACTTGTAGGTAGAAGGAGGGTTTGAGTCCAGGCGCTCCGGTTCAAATCCACATCCATGTTTTACTTCCCGCCAGCCCTGACCTGAAGTCGCTGACGTGATGCTGTCTTCCAGTTGAAGTGGGACGTCGGAAATTCTGACTTGTGACCTCCAAGCATTCCACCTCCAAAAATAAAACATGGCTGAACACCAATAAACTCTATAAAAGTTAATAAAGCTAGTAATAAATACTAACTTTATTTCATAAAGTTTGGTGCTAACTAGCTACCTAGCAACGCTGACATCAGTCTACATCATACATAACCGGTTTTGTTGTGTTTATAATCCTCTTTATTTCAGTGTCATGCAAGAAAATTTATGCATCTGTTATTTCCCGTTCACAAAGTTCATCTCTACAGGCGCCACCATGTTGAGTGAGGTCGTCCTTGTTAAAGTCAGGGTCGATGGATCTGGCCTGAGTTTCCATGTCGGAGCTCCGACTTCACGTGCCGTTCCAACACACTTTTTCAAGTAGAAGGTCGGAAAATTTGGAGGTCTGAGTCGTCTGGAACGCAGCGTGACAGTTTGCAGAAATCTTATACTCAATTAATTGTAGAAAAGAAAGAAAAATAAATTAAAACTGCAAATTCTATGGAGAATTTTTGTGTCTCGTTTCCAGATTCTAAGATAACATGAAATATTTTGTGTACATTTAGTTGCATGAAAACGATCAGATTTAGCATTTACTGCCAATATTACCGACATTAGAATGCGTAGAAGCTTTCAAATGCTATTTTCAGCTCACCCTCGCTCCTAATTAAGCGTTGTAAATATCTGCTGCTGCAGCCTTTCACCCCTTTATCCATGAAACTAAAACCAGCATGGAGCTCGGCCGCGTGTACCGTGGTTTTTCTGAGCCCAGCTGACATGGTTTCCTCAGAAAATGTACTCCGCGCACATTTTAAGAGGACGAGGGGCCGATGTGAAACCATGGAAACAAACCAGACAAAAACTCTCTCGGCTGAATCACTCGGGCACAATTACTCTGCAGCCTCAACCTTCTCCGTTCTGCTCGCTTTTCCTCCCTTTTTCAGTCGCGGCGTCATTGTCGGTGAGAAATACAGTATAGCAGTAGTTTCGTGTTTACAGCCTTTACAGGAGTGTTCATTTATCAGCTGTTTTTACATTTATCTTAGTGCTGAGATTCAGAGTCCATGTGAGGTTTAGTCAGATTTAGTCAGCTTCCTCCATGATACTTTTAGTTGAATTTTAGTCGACTCAAACTTCCAGCCTCGTGTAGTGTAGCTCATAATAAGAAATGCTTAAAAACCTGCTGACATACACAGTTTATCAGTTGTTATGAGTTACTGCAGTTCCCCTTCAAAACATGTTCAGACCAGGCTGGACTTTCCTGTGTGCGCCACAGCCTGTCATAATTTAGTTCTGCACTGAGCTAGCTGTGTTTGCTGTATGGGGTTAGAGTTCAGACCATGGCGCTGAACCGGTGTTGTGACGAAAACTGCAACCCTGCTGAGAAACGCATCCCGTCTCGCTGGAGCGTGCACAGCAGTACCTTCAACAATTTCTGAGCACGTAAGGATCGACTGACATGTCAGAAGCAGAGTTTCCACCTGCTAATGTTAGCTGAATTTCCAAAATGTCTTTAAAAAGACATTGCCAGTATTCATTTTCTGGTTAGCTGTTGTTTCTGGTTAGCAATGTAGCCTTTAATACCGTGTTGCGTATGTGCAGCACATGCTAACTAGCTAGGAGCATGAAGCAGGAAGAGAAATGCTGCAATCAATGAAAAGAGGCGACGGATGAACAGAATTTTTAACAAAAACATATTTTACTGGTCAGTCGATGCTCATCACTTGGTAGCTGTTACATCTCAGTGCAGTTTTATCTTGTCACTCTTCTTCAGTGATAAAATACGGAGGTTTAGACACAATTCTGGTTTGCTCTTGATTTTCATCTCGTCAGCGTCTTGTCTTCATCACAGAAAAAAGGTTGACGAATATATTTCATGACAGTTTTTAACGAAATTAACACTACGGGGTGGTTCAAGCACAATCAGTTGAACTGCAGCTTCTAACCTGCAGTCAGGTGAATTGTGAGTCTGTTTTTGCTTTGGACTCATCGTTGTGGCCGTTAAATCTTCTCACGTCATCCAGGTCCCAGAATCAGTTTTTGGCGATTCTTTGCTTCGTCATTTGACGTATTTATTACAATATCCACCAAACATCAATTAAAATATTCTATAAATCCGCAGAATAGGCATGGCAGATTCTGTACAGTCCCATGATGCTTTTCTCATGACATAAATTCTTGAATAACCACTGTTGCTTTCTAGCTAAAGATTTAGCCTCCTTTTTACATCTTATTAAAATGCAATCTCTTTATGCACATATGTACATCATTTGTCTGGACTTGCGTTAAAAAATGCTCTCGTTATCTGGATTCTGCCTGCATTGTGACTGGATCTCCACAGGTGGGTCGTTAGGTGGTTCGTGTTTCGTCCTTGCTCCGTGGAAAACAAAATTTGTGTGGACTGTCATTGTCCATGTTCAAAGTGCAGGTACATATTTACAGGAAGTTGCAATCCTGATTCAAAACAGCTTTATTAACGAGAGTGAGTGGGAAGATGAGGCATGGTGACATGGGTAGATTTTATCTTGTGAATGTGTTCCAGCTGTTCAGACTGAAGTTACACCTGCTCAGGTGTGACTGAGGACGTTTTCAGACCTGCAGTCCGTTCGCTTTGGTCTGAATCAGGGACAAAATTATTACAATGCTGCATTTACCGGTGTTTGATTGAGTTTCACTCAGGAAAATAATTCAATCAGACCCAAATATAGCAACAAAAGTCATGTGAGAATGCTCTCTCTGCTCGTTGGTCAGAAGTGTCTGGGGGCGGGAGTAACCAAATCAAAACAGGAAGAAGTTTACTATGCCAGGAAAGCTAAATAAGAAAAGAATTGGGATATTTTCCTGGCCATACTAAAAATTTGGTTCATATATCAAAAAAACTATGAAACTAAACTATGAAGCTGAATTTGAGTTAAAGTCAACATGTAAAACTGCCTGATGCTGCATGTTGCTTCGTATGAGGTGACGCCTCAGAACAGAATGAGTTTATGCTGAGCGTATACAACCACACGCTAACCTTTAACATGTTCACCAGAACACGTTATCAGTAAGCTTGATACGTTACGACCGTTTCACAGCATCTGTTTCAGCTGCTACGGCTAGTCAAAGGTGTACAGCAGTAAAGTTTGTTTTATGCTCCAGCCCTTAAAGGACCATACCACCCATTTTGCATGTTTGAGCCTAATATATTCAATTTTCATACATGTAACATTACTGACAATCATTTCCCAAAGCATACTACTGGAACGGTGAATTATAAATGTTTTTCCTACCTTCCAGACCTCCATTGGTTTCAGTTCATTCTGCTATTAAAATCAACTTGTTGATACTGTAAACGTTCTTGGGATAGGTAATCCATCATCACCAACAAGACGTGTATTCAGGTTTTTTTAGAAGTTATGTAATTTTAGTGTTTAAGCTCAATAAAAAGCGTGGAGTGAATGTATGCCTCCACCGGGGAATATAGTCCCAAAAGAAGACCTGCGTTTATGGAAAAATTTAAAGGACCGTGACTTCATAAGGCTGTGTAACTATTAGCAGGAGAAACATGGATTTTTAAGGTGGGTGTATCACTTGAATATTTGATTTTGAAAGATTAAGAGATTTTGCAAAATATCAGGAAAGCTGAAATACGGTTTTATCCTTTGGGAAATGATTGTCAGTAACGTAACATGTATGAAAATTGAATATATTAGTCTCAAACATGCAAAATGGCTAGTATGGTCCTTTAATGTCATATTTTCTTGTAAAGCTTTTTACGTTAGAGGTGGTTTTTGTGTCGTCCTGCTGTGAAGGCAAAGACCTTCCTATTGGCATCAGCTGAGTCTCAGTGGCTAACTGTTCAGGAAAGATTTATGTTTGCATAGCATTACATATTAATGAGATTTGCTCATATTTGCTCATATTAATCAGATATAATAGGAGCAAATTATTTAGGTGGAGGAGATGCACGTTTCCTATTAGTTGTTAAAAAAAGCAGTAACATCGTGTTCTCCTGAGCAGAGCAATACAGCAAACGCAATACAAATAAATTCACTACTACATTGTAACAGTTAGTTTTTCTACTCTAGTTATTTTATTTTTCAGTGTGGCGCTAGAATCACAG
Source organism: Lucifuga dentata (assembly GCA_014773175.1). Classification (NCBI taxonomy): domain Eukaryota; kingdom Metazoa; phylum Chordata; class Actinopteri; order Ophidiiformes; family Bythitidae; genus Lucifuga; species Lucifuga dentata. The sequence continues at coordinate 33,982 of VXCM01005589.1, forward strand.
TTTTAAGGTTTGAGCTACAGCAAACTGTCTAACCTCCGCAGGAGGAGGAAGCCCTCTCAGCTTTACATCATCAAATTAAAGACATGTGAATGTGTCGCTCCTCACAGCCTTTCAAACGCCTTAATTATGTTTTTCTTTATTCTTTGCCCTCTTTAGCTGTTTTGCATCACAAGATCCTTTCATGGTGAATAAATCAGAGCACATAACTAAGGATTTTTAAAGGCCTGAAGCAGCAACATGTATTCAGACTTTGAGTGCTTCCTCGTTCTCTGGCAGCAGCATGCAGTTTGGAGAATGAGCTTAAACTGGTTTTAATCTATATTGCCCTCCATCACATTATTTCTTGATGTGCCTCTGCATTCCACAGCTTTAGATTTGTAATCAAACAGTTCACATGTGGTTAAAGTGCGCATCCTCAGATTTTATTAAAGGATATTTTTCTACAGTTTGGTTTCATCATGTAGAAATTACAGCAGTTTTTATAAACAGTCCATTTCAGGCAGCATGATGTTTGGGTCACATGGCTTCACAGACGTTTGTAATTGCTCAGGTGTGTTTAATTGCCTCCTTAGTGCAGGTATCTAGTCTTTCTGCTAGGTTTTTGATAACATTTGGAATCTGTTATTGCCACTTATCTACATGGGGACCAAAGTTGTTCCACACAAAGTCAAGAAGCCATGATGAGGCTGAGAAACAAGAATAAAACAGTAAGAGACATCGCCACACCTTATGCTGCATTCAAGCTACCTCAGAACTCGGATTTTTCCGACTTCCTACTTGGAAAAATGCGTTGGAACGGCAATTGAAGTCGGAGCTCCGACTGGGACCAACATTATGAACCCCGACTTCACTAGTATGACGTCACTCAACATGACGGCACTGTGGAAGCGAGCTTTGTGAATGGAAATGATCAGCTAACAGACGAGTAAAGTGTTTTTTCTTATGTGACATTGAAATAAAAAGGTCAAAATATATCGCCATGGTAACTGTCTACATGTATAATAACTGTTTACCATTGATACATAGGTGTAAATAATTTCAGAATATTACTTGTCTGCACAATGTTTAATACTGTGATTAATATCATTGTAAAACAACACAACCAAACAGTCCTGTAGTCTAACTTTACTTTAGTTAGTATTTATTACTAAGTTTATTTAATCTGACAGGATTTATTGCTGTTCAGCCATGATTTATACTTTACATTTGGCTGGAACGGTTTGAGGCCAGAAGTTGGAACTTCCGACTGGCAAAAATCCGACTTCTGACGTAACTGCAATGCAGCATTAGGCTTACCAAAATCAGCTGTTTGGATCATTATTAAGCAGAAAGAGACACTGGTGAGCTTAGTGATCACAAACAGACGGCAGGCCGAGGGAGACCTCCACAGCTGATGACAGAAGAATTCTTACCATGATGAAGAAAAATCCTCAAACACCTGTCTGACAGATCAGAAACACTCCTCAGGAGGCAGGTGTGGATTTGTCTGTGACCACTGTCCACAGAAGACTTCATCAGCAGCAACACAGAGGCTCCACAGCAAGATGCTAACACTGTTAGCCACAAAAACAGGACGGCCAGGTTACAGTTTGTCAAGAAGAACTTTAAAGAAACCAGATTTCTAGAAAAAGGCTTTGTGGACAGATGAGACCAAGATGAACTTGTGTCAGAGTGATGAAGAGCAAAGTATGGAGGAGAAAAGGAAGTGGCGTAGCAGCTGACCTGTGAAACACGGAGGTGGATGTTCTGGCTGGACAGGTGTGCGGCAGCCACAGGTACGGCTACTTCTCTTCAGTGTGACGTAACTGCAGACGGCAGCAGCTAAATGAATTCTGAAGTGTTTAGAAACATCTTATCTACTCAAGTTCAACCAAATGCCTCCAAACTCTTCGGCCGGTGCTTCATCCTACAGCAAGATGACGATCCTAAACATGCTGCTAAAGCAGCAAAGGAGGTTTTCAAAGCTAAAAAATGGACGATTCCTGACTGGCCAAGTCAGTCACCTGATCTGTACCCAACTGAGCCTTTCATAAGCTGAAGAGAAACCTTAAGGGGATGAGCCCCCTAAATCTGAGCTGAAGATGCTGCAGTACAGGCCTGCAGAGCATCAGCAGAGAAGATACTCTGACCTGCTGATGTCTACCAGTCGCAGACTTCACGCTGTCATCACATGTAAAGGACATAAACACCACTACTTTCATTATACACCATTAGTGTGTCCCATCATGCTGCCTGAAATGAGGGACTGGGTATAAAAACTGCTGTAATTTCTACATGATGAAACCAAAATGTGTAAAAATACTATTTAATAACATCTGAGGATGTGCACTTAACCATATGTGAACTGTTTGATTACAAATCTAAAACTGCAGAGTGCAGAGACAGATCAATAAATAATGTCTCTGTCCCAAACATGATGGAGGGCACTGTAACTCAGCATGGAAAATAACCACCTAGTGCACTTTCATAGGTTATTCTCTCCAGATTCTCTGTTATCCATCAGTCAATAAAAAAGTTTCTCCATTTGTTTTTTCCCAGCTGGAGAAGAAGCAGGTGACGCCGCCATTCAAACCTCAGATCTCTGACGAGTACGGCCTGGAAAACTTTGACACCCAGTTTACGAACGAACCCGTGCAGCTAACACCAGATGATGAGTAAGTACAAGCTCTCCAAGCATGTTTGACAAAAAAAAAAAAAAAAAANAAAAAAAAAAAAAAAAAAGAAGTCTCTTCATCTTTAGCAGTCCCGGCGGCAGAGCAAATTAATTGGCAGGGCATTTGATGTTGATGTTGATGGGCGGGCATCACGATCAGATTGGATTGTTGACCGGGGGAGGGGGGGGAATCGCAAAAAGTATTTATTTTATTCACTCCGAGGTCGATTTCGCGTACCCAACATAACGTTTTATGTTTAACTCAGTGCGCATCTTTGTTGTGCCTCAAACTGCATCCTTACACAGAATTGCATCCCCACTCCCGGACAACGAATCATGTAACCTAAGACAATATTTATTACTTTGAAAAACTTTTATCAAACAGTGATTATGGCACTTCTTAGGGGCAATATAATAAGTATATGGGCAGCATCGATTATAGTCCACTCTTATCGTTATTTGTGCCGAAATATACATCCCCTCATTTCTCAGTCACGAGGAGGTTGAAGGCACCAAACTCTCCCTGTCACATCCAAACAGCCCCAAAGGTGAGCTGTTAAAGCGATTTCATTCCTTCATCAAATCTCAGCAGGGATGTATTTCACCTGTTCATCTGCTCACAGTCTGTGCGCCCGCCCGGCGTGTGCGCCTTTACGCACGGCCTGTGTACCTACAGCCAAATGGCTTAGATATTAATGTGACCTGACACACACCTCCATACGCTGTTCACAAGCATTTTCTCTTTTTTTTTCTGTCAAAAGCATCAGCACCAAATCATCATCACTAGATGATGTGAATCCATCTTAATTTCTCGCGTTGCCAAACTTTACTGAGGAGCAGTCACAAATTCACGTCGCGACAGGTGTAAATTTGACACGTTTTGCAGCCTGTTTAAATTCATTTTAATTACTCGTAATTCCCCAAATAGGCTATGACACTCACAGTGTATTACCCGCACCCAAGACAATTTACAACATTATAGGCTACAAACTCGTGTATAAATTATACAAACGTACACTTATTATAAAGCACAGCAATTCAAGCAGATCCCATACTGAGATTATATGTAAAACAAAATCAACAAAAAACACCACCGTAGGGCCGGTGAAGGTCACACACTCACTTACGCACTATGTTATCTGTCTGTTGCAAGATCAAATTGCATATATATATACAAAACTGTTATGCCAATCCAAAAGTGTGGATAGTGCGTTGGTCCTCTGGGCTTATCGCCTTATATTGCCATGATTTAAATTTACTATTCATCTGTCCATCCATCCTGACAGCTGATCTTATTGTCAGTGGTCAGCGACCCTCATTCCCAGCCACCTGCCAATGTGATCCCTCCATTTCATTGTTGTCATCAAATAACGACACTGGACTTTTGTAGTGAGGACGCATCTATGTTGTGCTGCTATGATAATAACCATTACTGTCTTATTTGATAGTTGTTTTAAATTATAGGACATCAACCAGATACTCCAACACACAGAACATAAATAACTTAAACAGGTGAGTCAGATAATATCTGATGAAGTCCCGGTCATGCCTGCTGAGCGCTTACAGCAGCACCTGGACAGTGAGTGACAGCAGTCATGTATTTTTTACAGTTTTGCAGTGAGGAATGCATTTGAGTTGTACTGCTATGTTCTCCGTTGTCTTATTTGATAGCAGAGAAGTTGGCTTAAATTATAATAGGATAGTGGATTGATTCGTTTAACTGCCGATTTCATCCGGGCGGGCACGACATTCAAATGGGCGGGCATTGCCCATGGTTGCCCGCCCGTAACGCCGGGTCTGATCTTTAGTCAAACTAACCAGAATAATTTATAACAGACTTTCCAGTGTGTCAGTCACGGAGCTGTTTGAAAATGAGTCATCAGGTTTAGTTTTTATTGATTTTGGTGATTCATCACAATTACCATCATTTGTGCAATTCTGTTCTTTTTGTGAAACTTCTGACTTTTAAGTGACAAAATTGTTACATGGCGTAACACGTGGTGTGCACACAGCGGTGGATGGCTGTTTTAGTCACACCCAATCTCATCCACCACACGGCACAAGTGGTGGGTTTTTTTATTTTCCACATTTTATTAACCTCTTATTTCCAAGTGGCAAGTTTATAGGGTGCCATGGCGACATGCTGATCAGTTGGTGCAGGTGTTGGGTGGCTTGAAGTGAGTCAAAGGTCTGATCATGACGCACAACTCAGCAAAGGTGCTCTGGATGTTAGAAAACGCTAAACCCAAAGCTGTCTGTGAAATCCATCTGAACCATCAGCTTTGAGTGTTGGCTCTCCAGCATCTCTTTGCTGCATGTCAGGAAGCCGTGTATAACCAGAATAAGGATTCTTCACACACCAAAGCTTTCATCTAGGCTCTCCATGTGTGTGTGTTTTGCTGTCAACATTTGTTTACAACAAAAATCATCCTCCAAGATAATTCACATTACATAGTTGATGGAAACATGCACCGAGTCACGTTTTCTTTAAAGGACCATACCCCCCATTTTTCATGTTTGAACCTAATATATTCAATTTTCATACATGTTATGTTACTGACAATCATTTCCCAAAGGATAAAACCATATTTCAGCTTTCCTGATATTTTGCAAAATCTCTTAATCTTTCAAAATCAAATATTCAAGTGATACACCCACCTTAAAAATCCATGTTTCTCCTGCTAATAGTTACACAGCCTTATGAAGTCACGGTCCTTTAAATTTTTCCATAAACGCAGGTCTTCTTTTGGGACTATATTCCCCGGTGGAGGCATACATTCACTCCACGCTTTTTATTGAGCTTAAACGCTAAAATTACATAACTTAAAAAAAAAACCTGAATACACGTCTTGTTGGTGATGATGGATTACCTATCCCAAGAACATTTCAAGTATCAACAAGTTGATTTTAATAGCAGAATGAACTGAAACCCATGGAGGTCTGGAAGGTAGGAAAAACATTTTTAATTCACCATTCCAGTAGTATGCTTTGAAATGATTGTCAGTAACGTAACATGTATGAAAACTGAATATATTAGGCTGAAACATGCAAAATGGATGCTATGGTCCTTTAATCGAATATTCAGAAATGTATATAAAATATAGAAACAATTGGATGGACTAGAACTCGTGGCAGAATGGTGACCTGTCCGGGATGTAGTGCGCCTCTCACCTGATGCCTGCTGGGATGAGCTCCATCCTGAACAGGAGAAGTTGTTGTAGAGAACAGATGGACTAAATCACGTCATCACGTCTTGGGTCAGTGGCTGCAGTGACCAGGATAAAGCTGTGAGGTCTGCTGAGCACGTCCAACCAGTTAAAGGTTTCCTGATCAAACAGAGGCTCTGGAAGAACTCTCACTCGACATGTATTTTCACACAAACAGGGGGTGTGGTGCCATCTCTCCCCAAAAGACTTCTGCAACCAATAAAGACAAATCTCCCCCTGCAAGCAACACTGATGTCTTTACCACCAGGGACACTGTTCTGATTAATGCAAACATGCAGCCTTTGGGGTCTGTAAGGAGCTCTGGTTTTAGATTTAACTTTGGAGAAAAGATCTGGCACAACAACACACACGGTGTGGGCTCCGCTGCTGCAGACTGTCTGCAGCCATGGCTCACGAAAACAAGCTCGGCCTGTTTTCTTCTGTGCCGTCATAAAATGGATTCCATAAGCGTTTGACAGGCAGTGCCAACAGATATTACCAGGCTTCTGTTAGACAATATTTTCATTTAAATCCATGCTGGATTAATTTATCAGGCTCCAACATTTTTGTTTTTTTTTCCCCTCTGGAGCTTTTATTGGAGTGATTTGAACCAACCTTTTTTCAACCACCAAAGGCAGAAGATGAGCTGAAAATTAAATATTCCAGGTACCTCAAACTTTGGAAAACTGGGTTCATTATTATCATATTTCATGAATTACGACAGCATTTCCAGTTAACATGATCATCAAAAATCCGGCTGAGGGTCATTTTCTCTACAACTTGGAATTTAAATTTTGGCATTGGATGAAATAAGCGGTTGGACTTAGACCAGCTACAGTTTATTGCTGCGAGTTGCATTTCATCTTCAAATTTATTATTAAATTTCGTTCCTGTTTCTCATTGATTCCTTCCATTGTGCAAAGATTTGACTTCATGCTGTCAAATAAAATGGAATTAAAGAACAATAAATTCAACCTGCAGGCACGTTACGTTACTGACAACCATTTCCTGACATACTGTATACTGTTTTTACTGGTTTCAGTTCATTCCAGTATGCTCTAAAAGTCAACTTGTAGACATTTCAAATGCGCTTGAGACAAGTAATCCATAACAAACACTATGGCTATAACATTTTTTTTGTCAAAGTAACTACTTAGCAGGCCCAAGGGGGCACAAGCCAGTGTCCTCCTTGTGCCGGTCCCAAGCCCGAATAAATGCAGAGGGTTGTG
>VXCM01005590.1:0-14592 GCA_014773175.1 Lucifuga dentata
TTACACATTAAAATTTATAAAATTAACCAGAATAAAATATGTAACATTTACAAGGGGTCAGAATCAGTTTTTTCAGTGAAAGTGGTATCATCAGGCAGAAAGTGACTCTAAAGCCAAAGTCAGAGACGCATCAATCAGACACGAAAATCCTGTGAGTATCCTGACTAGTCCTTTTTAAATCAGAAGTCAGATCAGCCAAAACACGAAATCAAACAGATGAAGAGCATGAAATACAAAATGCAGCCATACAGTCATCTTGTACATTGCTGGAGTCAAAGAAAAACCTCAATATTCTAGTTTTTCAAACCTAACAATACTCTGAGACTCTTAGTCTAGCAAAGTTAAACTTATTCCTAAACACCAGTGTGTGTGTGTTGTTCAGTGCAGGGAGGAGTCTACAGATTTGTATCTAAACTAAACAGCCGCTCCATAAATGCACAGCACAGCACAGGAGAGCGCCCTCTACTGACTGAGATGTAGCAGAGTACAGATACAGGCTTAGGCTGGTTTCACATGCTAAGCATTGAGCGTTGCACTGACCTGGGTGTCCCATTATTGTGTATTGGGAGCTGAGTGGTGAATCCTAACATCGTGTCACGCCACCTTGAGGTCCCCGGTGCTCGGATTCTCCGTTTTGACATGGTGCTCAAAGTTCCTTTCTGATGTTGACCTTTCCAACGTGCAACAAATCAGAGAACGGCTGTACGCAGAAGTAAGCAGAAGCGCCACAGTGATGGAGAAGCTCATAAACCTGTAGAGCAGTTTAGAACGATGACTCAACATTTGCCGTTTTTTTGTTTTTGTCCTCCAAATGAGAAGAAGAACCAGAGCCTTCTTTGTCCATGTCCATGTCGCAACCCGATTTGACCAAGAAATCAGATTTGGATCACGAAAGTGCAAAGATCGCCCATGGTAACTGCCAACATGTCATTAGCAACGAGCGCTTCCTGTCAGCGCTTGGTTTAGCGGCACTACTCAGACTCCACTCATGAACAAGCAGAGCACTGGATGCTAAGCTCAGCAGCAATGCTAACGCTTAGTATGTGAATCCAGCCTAAGAAACACAGTTCTCAGGTGTGAGGTCCCGTGTAAATCATGCATTAACAGGCAATCTCATTATCCAGGAAACCTGTTAATGTAAGGAGTAAATACTCACAGAACGCATTGTGATGGGAATACTATCCAACCTGACAGACACACAGGTGCATGGGATCTCTGTCAGAACTAGCTGGGTATAAACGCCACGTGTACAGCTGGGACATAAATTGAAAATCCTGCCTCGTCTTCTCAGCTCTGCTTGCTCTGACTCAGAAAGTTAATTTGATTATGAGCTGCAAGTTGCGCTACATGGTTACCTGCACCTGGAATGAAGACAGTGACAGCCATTTAAAAAAAAAAAAAAAGTTACTTTATAAATGAATGAGTATCCTGAACAGAGCAGGCAGGAAGGAGGGCTTAAATAGCCCACTGTCTTAGATCTGATCTTACTGCAGGCAGCATCCAGAAAAGGAGAATGCATGTTGATGCACAGAGTAGCTGCAAGTTCCATCATCAGATGTCATCATCCAGTTAACATGTCCAGGAGCTGAGATCACATGTTAATCTAAAAAGGCCCAAAATATGCATATCAAACAGAGAGGACAGAGTGGGTGATGATGTCATTGAGGATGGGGGCCCTGTATGGACTGAGATGACATTTTAATGACACATTTACATTTTCTCCACATAAATTATGTGTAGCTGAGCAGCTGGATACATTTTTAAACAAATCATGTGACTTTTCTGTTCTTTACATAATAACTCTAACAACTCCTGCTGCAACTCGCTGCTACACTCAGAGCTGAAAAACAGAAATACAATTAGCTTAAACCTGTGCTTTATAAATTAAAGATGATCTTTCTGGTCTCCACTGATTGATGACATAAAAACACCTGCTTAACACCCAGCATGACCTTTGTCCTGTGGGTTTCCGTGTTTTCCTCTAGCGGCAGTGGCAGCCGGCGCAGAATATTACAGCAGGATGCAACGGCCCAGACTTTGGAAGTGTTGCTGCAGACCTGAGCTGATGGCTGCTGAAGAGGCTTGTTCCATGTGACATAGACCTTTAATTTTTTGTTGTTTTTGTGCTCATCCATTCTGATGCTCTCTACCTTTATCTCCTGAATGCTGTTTAGTAGATAAGACAGTTAGATCTGATCTAAAACTTCCACACAGGAGATCAGCTGGGGTGACCTGGTCCTCCACATAATCCAGCCCATTATATTGACTTACTGGTTCTATAAACACTCAACGCCATTGACCTGCAGTCTCTCAGGGCACGCTGTAGGGAAGGAGAGGCCGGGGTCAAGGCTCAGATTTACTATGAGAACATACCAGCAAGACATCAGGCTCTCATGCTGACTTTCCAAAGACCCACTGCTGTGGATGTGATGTGCCATAAGGCCAAACGAAACTTTAAGACAGCAGCTGCCCTTTTGCCCAATTAGCCAAGATGAAATGTGAGATGGGAGGACGCAGAGCTGCTGGAAATGTAGAAGATGAAATGCAACAGTACTGACGTGATGCTGCTTGTATCATCTATTCACTTGTTTACTGTACGTTCTTGTTTACTTAGCAGTGTAGCTCATGATTTAATGTTTGTCAGAGTCCAAAGTCAAATATGTCAAATCTGTTGCATTAAATTGGTACAGACATTCATCACCACCTGTAAACCCAAATTTACACTTGTGCAACACTTTAGTTCAGACAGGACACAATGAGCACGATGACCAAAGAACTCCGATGCTGCAGGCAAATAACACAGAACAGACGTGCACCAAGCTCACAGCCAGACCTTCATGCTGCATTACATGCTGACAGCAAACAAACAGCCTGACCACTCGCTGTAGCGACTGGATGTCTTCGGTACTCAGTCTCTCTGGAAAATCCTTGGGTACCGCTGGTCTGACTTTGTGTTGAACGAGCGGTTGCTCTGGGAGACCTGGATAAGACCGATTATCAGCATTGTGAGGGAGCGCCAGTTATGACACTACAACCATGTGACGTGTTTCTCTGAGGATGATCCAGTATCAGGTGCCTCGTTGCTGAGGACCCAGTGACTGGACCAGGCTGAGGGGACGCCACGTAGCACCTGGCTGCAGCAAATGGATGGGTGCCTTCACATGTCTGCCAGGATGGTTGCCAACCGGCACCCAGGGCATTTTCGTCGCATGGTGGATGCAGCAAGGCGCAGCCCAGCGCATGCTCCTGACCTGACCTGACCTGACCTGACCTGCGCACTATAGTGGAATCACCATCAACCGCAGCGGCAGATGGTGACAGAGATGTGGAACTGTTGCCAAGGTCAAAACTTTCCACTAAAAATAAAGTGACTAATCAGCTGAGTGGACTTTTACTTCAGATTTATTTCTCACCAACATGTATGAGGCAAATATAGGTTAAAATCACTCAGAGTTCAAGCTGGCTGGAGCTTCTTTGTTGATGTTTGGTGCATCTAAGTCTCACAGTTTAACAGGCTGAAGATGTGATGCTGGATTCACATGATGACCATGTGCAGTGGATGGAAAACCGGATGTTCCATTCTTTACAAAGAGAAGAATGTTGCATTAAATCAAGCAGTGATCAGACTGAGTTGTTGACAGTCTGAAATCTCTTCATCATCCATAATCAGTTCTTGGATTAGCTGAATTCTGATATTCTGTCTCTACTCAGACCTATATCTTAATTGCCTTTTACGTTTCAGGGGTGCACTTGCAGATATTGTGAAAATATAAAAAACAGTAAGGGACTTCACTTCCTGAGGCAATCACTGACGTGACGTGACGTGATGTGACATGACGTGACATGACGCGATGCGACGCTCACACAGAGGCTGAGGGCTACAGCCGCTCCCGGTGACTGTGAGCTCCACCACTAAAATTACACTTCTCAACTCTGCTTGTAAAACTAGTTTGAATGTTATTTTCAGTATGTTGAAGACCTAGTGTTATATATGAAATGACGTGCATGAAAACACATGACAAACTATGTCTGTACTGAATCAATATGGGACAAATCCAGGATGATCCGGTATTACACGGTGGATGGCAACCCTACGCAGGATGTTCTACACAGTGAACTTTACCAGTCACAGACTGTTTTGTGTGTAATAGATGGTACCAGCTATGAAGGCTTGCTGCTTAATGTCCGCTGGCTGTCAGAGCCGCTCTGAGCCGTACATGAACTCAGAGGAGAGATGCAGCATTCCCTGCTTCTGAAAATCTGCAGCTTGGAGGCTGTCAGCAGTCGCATTGTGGATTCAGAAATTGCATGTCTGATATTTTCCAGCATGTAAATGTCTGAATCTCAGCATGCAGGGTGTGGTACCTTCTAGTGTCCAGGACAAAGTGCAGTTCTGTGGGCGACTTTGGAGGGCTATGGGCTGCCCACCCAATCAGAAGTTAGAAACGCTACTGGTATTTTCTGTGCTATTTTTCATTGGCTGAACAAAAAACAATTTCTTAACTTTTGGACTTTTGAAGACACGTTTGGCTGAGCCTCAGCCTGAGCCTGTCCATACCTACCTCCATGTTTCTTCCCTTCATTGCTGCCTGTTATTTCTCATTTGCGTTGTTGCTATTTTGAATTATATGAATACTTTTAAAGTCTTTTAAGTAAACCTTGACTGTGGTGAGAGACGATGATGATGAAGATGATGATGATGGTGATGATGATGATGATTATGATGATGATGAAGATGATGATGATAATGATAATGATGATGAACATGATGATGATGATGATGGTGATTATGATGATGATGGTGATGATGATGATGATGATGATGATGATGATGATGGTGATGATCATGATGATGATGATGTCAGAGTACTCATTGAAAATTCATGGAAAACACATTTTTTTTCTCAGCCTTGTTACATTTTTGCAACCATGCAGGAAAATATAGCTGTTATAATTATACAGGTATGTATGTGCTTTATTTTCAGGCTCGTTGCTCTTCTCTTTAGGCTGTCACTTAGTTTACATGTGCACACGTGCACATTCTCAGAAATACCTGCACATTGACTCCAGCTAAAATAACAGCTGTTTAACAGGCGACGAGAATTCCAGTTGAAAAGCAGAACGTTTTAGGAACAGAAAAATTCTATTTGTGCAGCATTCTCCTGTTTATCTGAACAGACGACATGACGCTTTCCTTCAGAGGCTCTAAGTAAACATGGTGTGGTGTGGAGCATGGAGCAGCTGTGCTTGCCAAGGAGCACACGTACGATCCATCCCGAGTGGCCCGATTATTTCTACCATACCTGAAGCAAACGTACAGCTGAAATAATCTTTGGACCCTCTCAAACCACCTCATGATGTCACACCCTCACAGAAAAACCAACAACCAAAAGAGCCACCATTTTTACACACAGGAAATGAAATGGCATATGCTAATATTCATTACATTTAAATTTCATCCAAATGGGCCTATATATCTATATGCATAAATATATGCAAATATATATACATATATATATTTAACCTTGTTTTTAGGTTTTAGCATTGAATGCTGTTTTGTACACACTGTTTGTTTTAAATGTCATTAAAGAAAAGGCTTTTTTAAACTGCTATGTAGAACTTTATGAATCAAGATGTTTGAGCAGAAGTCTAAAAAGCCTCTGTGTTGTAAATAATTGTGCATATGAGCATGTAGGACATGTGCACGCCTCTCTGTGTGTTGGGCGTCTTCCTTTGTGTATTTATTTGGGAGTAATGGCTGAAAGCTGCTGACCCCCACTGACCAAAAGATGGCTGCATGGGAAAGATGTGGGTGGATGTGGATCACTGCACCTCAGCAGAGCCTGGGGCCTCGGAAGGACACACACACACACACACACAGCATGAAGCAGCAGCATAACTTTCATGCCCATCCATCTATAAAGCTTTTTTTCTTCTTCAGCCAGTAATATCAGAGAGATTAATTAGGGAAGCATTTGTCAATTTAACTTCATTGAAATTTTCTTGAAATAATACAAATAAATAAAATTTAAAAGACCATACCATCCATTTTGCATGTTTGAGCCTAATCTATTCAATTTTCATACATGTAACGTTACTGACAGTCATCAAACACTAAAATTACATAACTTCTAAAAAAAACCTGAATACATGTCTTGTTGGTGATGATGGATTACCTATCCCAAGAACGTTTACAGTATCAACAAGTTGATTTTAATAGCAGAATGAACTGAAACCAATGGAGGTCTGGAAGGTAGGAAAAACATTTTTAATTCACCGTTCCAGTAGTATGCTTTGGGAAATGATTGTCAGTAATGTTACGTGTATGAAAATTGAATATATTAGGCTCAAACATGCAAAACGGATGGTATGGTCCTTTAACCTGATGTTCATCTTTCTTTCAATTGTTTCTGCGGTGCAGATTTAAAAAAAAAAAGTATTTTAGACTTATTTTTAGACTTTATCCCCTTCAACTTTATCACATTTTTTTCACTAAATGCTCCCTTAGAGCCTTTTCAAACATACTTCATCATTTGTTGGGTCTCATATCATAGGTGTAGTCAGAAATATTAATATAAGTTTGGAATATGAAACAAGGTGTGCTGGAACCAATTAAAGCAAAACATGTGAAATTTTGTTTTTTTTTTTTTACTTTCTTTCTTTTTTTTTTTTTTNTTTTTTTTTTTTTTTGTTTGTTTCTTTAATTCATTTATACTTTGTGTGTATAGAAAGTTTCTATCAAAAGAAACTTTTGATAGAAGAATTTCTGGGACAAAACACATAATTTTACAAAGGCTTTTACAGTATGTAAATGAAATGAATGAATGACTGTTTCATCACAACCCAAAATCTCTGTCAGCTCTTTGAAATGACAACATTAATAATCTGATGAAAACTATTGAACAGACTCATTAGTGGATGACATGTAACAAGGTCCAAATTAATATGTTCATATCTGGAAAAATGTCTCTAGAAACCTGAATAAGAGATGGATGAGAACATCCTCCATCTTTTTTTAGTTGCCTCTGCTGTATAAATACAGTATGTATACATCAACAGCAACGCAGTTCCTGCACCTGGCCAAAAGAGGGAGATGGTTCATGATGGAGTGAACATGTGAGAGGACATGCAGCTCAGCTCTGCACGTTAACCTGATCCTTCCCTCCATCAGCAGGCTTCATCTTTACAAACTCATCCTAAGACAAGCTAGTGGAGAAACTAAAATCACCTCAGCATGACCTCACATCAGCATGACCTCACCTCAGCGTGACCTCACCTCAGCGTGACCTCACGTCAACGTGACCTCACCCCTCACGTCAGCGTGACCTCACGTCAGCGTGACCTCCTGTCAGCATGACCTGTGGAAAGGCGGAGGTGAGAATGAAATAATCANCCTCACGTCAGCGTGACCTCCTGTCAGCATGACCTGTGGAAAGGCGGAGGTGAGAATGAAATAATCAGACCAAAGCTCTCATACTTATCAGACTGCACTGCCCCTTAGTGGCTGACTGCTATAACTGCTCACAGCCCTGGTCATCATCATCATCACCATCATCCTCCTCATCATCACCATCATCCTCCTCCTCATCATCACCATCATCCTCTTCATCATCATCATCATCCTCCTCCTCATCACCATCATCCTCCTCATCACCCTGCTCATCATCACTCTGCATCCTCCTCCTCCTCCTCCTCCTACACTTTAAACCAACATGGTGTTTTGTAAGCTGATGCAGACTCATATTTTGATAATAGTTTATAAGATGATATTTAAATTTTGAGCCTGTGTAATATTTTATTCATGTCAGAATGTTTCCATTCTGACATGAAAATGTGTTTTTCATGGAACACTTGAGGCTAAAATATTCATAATTACAAATAGATGCACAACAGACACTTTTTCCATGTTGGCTTTATGTATTACAATTAACATAAACCTGCTTTTTAACGTTGATTATTTTTGTACAATATTCAAATATTTTGTCATAAAATAAGAAGTAAGAGCTTTTTTGGATGAAAACAACGACTGATGTTTCTGTAATGGAACATGAAACTTTGGAAAATATTTTTATAACATTATGCTTAAAATTCTGGTGACAGTTTTCTCTTTCTGTGGGATTCACATATTAACTTACTGGGGCATGTAAGTAAATTAATAAGTACATTTTATTTCTGTAGTACCTTTCAAAGACATGAGGGTCACAAAGTGCTTTACAATTTAAAATCATAAGACAAAAAAAAGTGAAGGGGGCATTATTTCAAGTTTTCAAATTTGCCAGTTTTAAAACTCTGTATGCTTAAGATAATTCGATGATTTTGCGCAAAAAGACAAGTATTTCTTTATTGCTAAATCTGATGGAAAAGTATAATTTAGTAAGTCATGTACTGCAGGCATAGTCACAATGTGAGATGGTTCTGATTCCAGTTCTCATTATTTTCTTTCCATTATTAAAAAAATTTAATTTTTTTTTTTAATTTTTGAAAAAATACTTTTGAAAAAATATTTTTTAAATTTAAAAAATTTATCTAAAAAAGGATTTAAAAAAAAATTAAATTAAAAATTAAAAAAAGATTATTCATTAAAAGTAATTTTCATTTTGTTTTTTTTAGTTTTTAAACTCACAAATTTGCGAGTTTGAAAACTCGAAATAATATCCCCTAGTTTTTTGGGGGGTTTTTTTTATATATGGTCCTAATACACCATCATAATAACTGATTTTTCATGCTGCAGGAAGAAAAAAAACCAGTTCATCACATTTTAAAGACACAGTGCTCTTCAGCTCAGAATTATCCATGAGTACAATATACAAAAAAATAAAAAAAAATAAAAAAATAGAAACTGTTTGTGTCACAATCCACTGAAGCAGTGAAAATACAATCAGCATAACTGTTACTGATTCGCCCCAACATTCACCATTTTATCATTCAAATTAAACAGACTTTTTAAGAAAATAAAAACTAAGAATTATGAGTCATACTGATAACTCTTAATAAAGTTTTATCACAAAGTAGAAAACACTGCAGACTATTTCATGCACCTTTCAATTAGACGGCATCTCTGAACTTTATTATTTAAAAAAAACCACTGGAAAATTAGAAAAATGTATTCCGTCATGATTTAATAAATTCAAAAAAGAGGCACGTGGAAATCTTTGTGAAGCTTTCTTCTGTCTCAGCCTGTGGACGTTCTGTGGACGGTTGTTGGCTGGAGGCGCCACATGACGACACCTGACGGATTAACGGAAACCTTAAACGGCGTGTTGTCGTTCAGTACGCCCACGCTCCGCTGCATAAACACGTCATACACCTGGAATAAACACAGAAACACTGACTCAGCAACGTTTGGGGATTTTAATCCGATTTCACCAAATAATGTTTCACGACATTCAAAGCTAAACTGCTAACATTTGTAACACATTTTTAAATTAAGCTTTGTGTATTAAACAGTATTAATTAAGTGGCAGAAATGTGGAATTTGATAAAAATGATAGCTTGCTAAAAATCTAAATCTTAATATATTTGATAGTTATTTCAACTTGTTTCAATATTTTTCTAGAATCTACTGCAATGTCCTAATTGCTGTGGATATGAAAGGTGGAACTGGAGGACAGAATAAGATTAGTGCAGATTTCCTGCTCTTACAACCAAACACAGGTTATGATGAAATCCTGCAGCGTCAGAAATATATTACTAAAACCTCAGTGTTAATACAAACTACGACTACAAACCAGCCAATCAGAATGGGGTGTGAAATGTCATGAGGATGTTGTGCAGGTTCAAACATAATCATGACAACTTTCTGTTTCTTGTGCATATGAATATGTATATTTGTAAGATATATTGGCTGGGTCTGTCACATCTTTCTTTTCTTAGTATGTTCTTAAGGAATCTCCTTCAACTTGACTTTTGTGTTTTTGTGCTTTAAATGTCTTTTTTGTCATACATGTAATTTCATCTTGTGTTATTTGTGTAACTTTTTGTCGTTGTCTTGGCCAGTTTCTCCCCACAAAAGAGATTGTGAATCTCAAGTGGACTTCCTGGTTAAACAAATAAATAAAATAAAGTGTGTGTGTGTGTGTGTGTGAGAGAGAGAGAGAGAGAGAGAGAGAGAGAGAGAAAGAAACAGTGAGAGGGTTAAAGAGACCGACAGAAAAAGAGAGTGAGCGAGAGACAGTGAGAGTGCATGACAGTGAAAGAGCAAGCGAGAGAGAAAGCAAGAGAGCAAGAGAATGGGAGAGAGAGCGAGAGGGAGAGAGCGAGAGAGAGAGAGCAAAAGAGAGAAAGGGAGAGAGCAAGAGAGAGAGAGAGCAAAAGAGAGAGAGAGCGTGAGAGTGAAAGAGCAAGCAAGAGAGAGAAAGCACGAGAGCAAGAGAATGTGAGATAGAGAGAGAGAGAGAGAGAGGGAGAGGGAGAGAGAGAGGCATGTATCTCCCTGTGGTTTGTTGCTCTACCTTCACTCTGACGTGCATCAGATGTGGTTTTCTATCAGACTGTCTTTGTTCAAATCATATTTCCTCTGTAAGTATCTTAACACGGGAAAAGTCTTCAGACAGCCTACCAGCTGCACCCTCAGCCTGTGACAGAAATGCATGCTGGGTAAATGATCCGGCTGAGAGGCCTCATGCCAAAGAGTAACGACGTGGTTCCTTTAGCCAGTTCCACTCAAATCCACTCAGTGCTGCGTTCAAGTCAAAGTGGGATGTCGGAATTTCCAAGGTGAAAATTACGAGTGCTGACCTCCAAACAGTTATTATACAGTACAGACATGGTGATATATTTTGACTTTTTATTTCAATGTCACGCAACATAAAAACTTTATTCGCCTGTTAGCTGATCATTTCCATTCACAAAGCTCGCTTCTACGGGCGCCGCCATGTTAGTGACGTCATACTTGTGAAGTCGGGGGAGATAAATTTGATCTGAGTTTGGAGCTCTGACTTCAAATGTCATGCCAACGTATTTTTCCACGTAGGAGGTCAGAAAATTCAGAGTTGTGAGTTTGTCTGGAACGCAGCGTAACCGTGCTAAACTTCAGGTTTTACTCTGCAGCACTGGAGGCTCTATTTTTTCTCCGCCTGTACCCGGACTACACGATTCATGTCCTAAACTCCTACAACACGATAGCTACATGTTGTCGCTTAACACTATCAACACACATGTTATAGCTATAACATACAGATATCAACACCATGTTATAGCTATAACATGCAGCTATCAACACGTTATAGCTATAACATACAGCTATCAACACATGTTATAGCTATAACATACAGCTATCAACACCACATGTTATAGCTATAACATACATCTATCAACACATGTTATAGCTATAACATTCAGCTATCGACACATTATAGCTATAACATACAGCTATCAACACATTATAGCTATAACATACAGCTATCAACACACATGTTATAGCTATAACATACAGCTATCAACACACATGTTACAGCTATAACACAGCTATCAACACACATGTTATAGCTATAACATTCAGCTATCAACACACATGTTGTAGCTATAACATACAGCTATCAACACACGTTATAGCTATAACATTCAGCTATCAACACACATGTTATAGCTATAACATTCAATTATCAACACACATGTTATAGCTATAACATTCAATTATCAACACACATGTTATAGCTATAACATTCAATTATCAACACACATGTTATAGCTATAACATACAGCTATCAACACACATGTTACAGCTATAACATTCAATTATCAACACACATGTTATAGCTATAACATTCAATTATCAACACACATGTTATAGCTATAACATTCAATTATCAACACACATGTTATAGTTATAACATACAGCTATCAACACCATATGTTATAGCTATAACATACAGCTATCAACACCATATGTTATAGCTATAACATACAGCTATCAACACACATGTTACAGCTATAACATACAGCTATCAACACCGTATGTTATAGCTATAACATACAGCTATCAACACACATGTTACAGCTATAACATTCAGCTATCAACACACATGTTACAACTATAACATACAACTATCAACACATGTTACAGCTATAACATACAGCTATCAACACACGTTATAGCTATAACATACAGCTATCAACACACATTATAGCTATAACATACAGCTATAAACACACATGTTATAGCTATAACATTCAGCTATCAACACATGTTATAGCTATAGCAAACAGCTATCAACACACGTTAAGCTATAATGTACAGCTATCAACATACATGTTATAGCTATAACATTCAGCTATCAACACACATGTTATAGCTATAACATACAGCTAGCAACACCATATGTTATAGCTATAACATACAGCTATCAACAAACATTATAGCTATAACATTCAGCTATCAACACATGATATAGCTATAACATACAACTATCGACACATGTTATAGCTATAACATACAGCTATCAACACCACATGTTATAGCTATAACATACAACTATCAACACACGTTATAGCTATAACATACAGCTATCAACACACGTTGTAGCTATAACATACAGCTATCAACACACGTGTTATAGCTATAACATTCAGCTATCAACACATGTTATAGCTATAACATACAGTTATCAACACACATGTTATAGCTATAACATACAGCTATCAACACCACATGTTATAGCTATAACATACAGCTATCAACACACATTATACCTATAACATACAGCTATCAACACCACATGTTATAGCTATAACATTCAGCTATCAACACATGTTATAGCTATAACATACAGATATCAACACCATGTTATAGCTATAACATGCAGCTATCAACACGTTATAGCTATAACATACAGCTATCAACACATGTTATAGCTATAACATACAGATATCAACACCATGTTATAGCTATAACATGCAGCTATCAACACGTTATAGCTATAACATACAGCTATCAACACATGTTATAGCTATAACATACAGCTATCAACACACGTTATAGCTATAGCATACAGCTATCGACACATATGTTATAGCTATAACATACAGCTATCAACAGATGTTATAGCTATAACATTCAGCTATCAACACACGTTATAGCTATAACATACAGCTATCGACACACGTTATACCTATAATATACAGCTATCGACACACATGTTGNATAGCTATAACATACAGCTATCGACACACGTTATACCTATAATATACAGCTATCGACACACATGTTGTACCTATAACATTCAGCTATCGACACACATTATAGCTATAACATACAGCTATCAACACCACATGTTATAGCTATAACATACAGCTATCAACACCACATGTTATAGCTATAACATACATCTATCAACACATGTTACAGCTATAACATTCAGCTATCGACACATTATAGCTATAACATACAGCTATCAACACATTATAGCTATAACATACAGCTATCGACACACATGTTATAGCTATAACATACAGCTATCAACACCACATGTTATAGCTATAACATGTGGTGTTCAGTTATCAACACATGTTATAGCTATAACATACAGCTATTGACACACATGTTATAGCTATAACATACAGCTATCAACACACGTTATACCTATAACATACAGCTATCAACACACATGTTATACCTATAACATACAGCTATCAACACACTTTATACCTATAACATACAGCTATCAACACACATGTTATACCTATAACATACAGCTATCAACACACATGTTATACCTATAACAGAGCTATCAACACATGTTATAGCTATAACATACAGTTATCAACACATGTTATAGCTACAACATACACTATGCCAAAATTAGCTTCTTGCAGAGTTTTTCTTAATCCCAAAATGATGTGGGAGAAGGCAGACAGTAGCTATAGAATAGAATAGAATAGAATCGAATAGAATAGAATAGAATAGAATAGAATAGAATAATGTTAAAACATATCAGCAGGGAGCTGAAACCAGAAAATCTCCTGTATTTTCAAAGCAGCCTAACAGCAATGTTTAGCCACTTTGAATTACAGGCAGTTCCCGGGTTACAAACGAGTTCCATTCCCATGGCTGCTTGTAAGTTGGATTTGTTTGTAAATCAGAACAGTTACGTAAGGTGTGTATCTAGCGTATATATATAACCTTTCTATGGGTGAGAAACTGGATTTACGCTTTGGAAGCATGGTTATGAAGGTTACAAAAAAGAAAAACAAAGGCAAAACATGAACACCACACAACACAGTGTTTACAGTGAGTGTGATCCAACTTATAATAGTGACAGCCGCTGCACCGCTGATGACGCGCAATGTTTTGATGTGTGTCGTAAAGTAGTACGCCGTTCATTATTACGAATCATTGTATGTAACTCAAATTTTTAATTAATTTAATTTTTAGGCTTTATGGTGGTCGGTTCATAAGTACAGATTGTTCATATGTCGGACGTTCGTAAGTTGGGGACCGGCTGTGTTAAAAAACTCTGCAAGAAGCCAGTGGACGGGTAGTCAGGGCCAGCAAGGCCTTCTCTGCTGGCCTAGAGATTGTCTGAATCCTCAAATTATGTTTTTATAATTTAATATATATTTTATTAATGCTATATGTATTTTACAAAGTTCATT